>VWZL01002517.1:0-11914 GCA_013396915.1 Stercorarius parasiticus
CGACCAATGGGAGCGTAGTACCGTACGCGGCGGGTCGCCCATGCGCACTACCGCCACGCAGTACGCATCATGTACACACACAGAGTCCCGCTGCACTGACCGGAAGCAACCTGAAGGGTCTGAAATAAGGTGCGCACGTCAGCGGAACAGCTCTGTCGGGGTCAAACGGACCCAGGCAGGACCCCCAGAACGGTCCCCTCCGGTGCTGCGGCGCTGACCCCGGCAGAGAGACCTGCACCCTCTAAGTCTGTGTCTGAAACATCCATCCCCCACCATCTGGTTCCTCTGGGTAAGAAAACAACACAAAATACTCTTTTCTGCCATGATCCTCACTGGGGTAGACAACAAATACGGTATTACTGACGGGTATGAGTGATATAATTGGCAGCATTTAAGGCCTGAAGAGAGGGTAATTGTGGGTAACAGCTTACATCAATAAAAAAAACTTAGGTGAAAAACCACAGTGCACCTACTACAAATGTTATTCTGTTGCACTGGTGTACATATTTACAAAGGTAGATACATAAAAAGGAAATATAGCTATATATATAAATGTATTTGCTGTTATAAATTAGATATTGCACTGTTGTGTATTACCCATTTTATAGATACATGCATAATAAATTACATATATACGCCCATGCATACATTTATATAAAAAAGAAATATATAACAATGCTTGGCCAAAGTTGTTTAGAAGGGAGCAAGGAAAGATCAATTCCTTCAAGCTGGGATACGTGGCTGCAGTCACTCAATGAAGTTTCCAAAAAAAATAAATCAAGGAAGAAGGACATTCAACTTTTTATTGACTTCTTGTTAATAACTTTCTAAACAAGAACTGACCAACAGTAATTTGCTGTTGACTGTGTTACAAAAAAGCTCTGGCTGACAAGTTCTGGAGAGGAAGCAGTCCTGGACTGCCTACGTGATGTCTGATAAAGCATAATGACTGAGCGAGCTAGACGTCTCCTTGAGTAGGGAACTACAGGATTTATGGATGCATGTTCAACCGTGCAAGCAGAGCTTGCCTATGCAAGACAAGTGGACCATCTGTTTCCAAGACCGCTTTTTGTTTGGCAATATTTTCAGTATCAGATGTAAGAGCTATAATACCAGATATATCATACAGAAAACACTAAATATTATACTACTTTTTTTCTCTCCAAAATAATGAAAGGGATACAGTTTATTATCAAAAACAATCGTGTTCCTCATACAAAGTAAATGCTTGTATTTCAGGTATGTTTTGGGGAAAAATAACCATAAAGGATATGGTCTTTCAGTAGTATGTATAATTTAGACTAAGAATTAAGAATTTAAAAACATGTGAAAAGCAATGTTTTCTAATACTATGGAAAAAAACAGAATCATCTTACAGTCATAAAAATTAAAGCAACAGCTGATATTGCACATTACTGTTGCTCATCGTTTTGTCCGGGCGCAGGACAACCGGCTTCATACTTTTTCTTCAAGCCTTTCAAATATATACGCAAACTGTCTGGGTCCAATCGAGAATTTCTGGCAGTCTGAACCAATCTCATTGCTAAATGGTATACAGCTCTCTGTTTCATCATCTCAGGAGTGCTCTTCTGCCTGTGCTGTTCTTAGAAACATACACATGCATTAAAATAGGAAATCAGCTATAATAGCTATTTTCCAGCCCATTTCTGATCTCACGATTCTTGGTTTGTCCACTAACATTACATCCAATTCTCCTTAACCCTAAGGACTGCTTTGTGTTCTCACCTAACAGCGATCTTCACTATAATCTTTTGTAACTGGTTCCAGGAGCATAAATTTTAATGAAATCTATTTTCATAAAACCGTAGACAGTGCTTACCCTGTATCGTTTCAGAAGCTGAAAATTTGAGTTTTATACAAACTGTGAATTACAGTATTATAGTTTTCTACTACATACCAAAATTTGTTTTGCAATATGATTTGTGATTTCCTTTGCATCCAAAATTATGGATGATGGCAGTGAGGAAACTTCTGCAGCTTTTAATCCTAAACATATAAAACATAAATCAGGATTTTTGATGTAATTATGTAATTGTTTTTCCTACCTCCCACACCATGTCTGCCAGAATTAATTTAGCCAATTTTTTAAAGGGTGACGTTTTCATTTTTATTAGAATAGTTTTTATATACATTTTCTCCTTGTGTGTCTTTTTTTTTTTTAATAAACAATCTGTTTTTGAGAGTTACAAAATAAAATATCTACTTTGTTGTAGCGCTTCCTCTAAGATACGCTTCCACGTGAAGTTACTGCTGGTACACTCTAACTGGGCAGGAGACACATTAGGCGTTAAAGGAAAAAAATGGCACAGGGACAGCTTTCTCTGTTTAGTTTATGAATTTGTCAGGCTGGAAAATACTGATGTCGTGCTAAATGCACTCTCCATTAAATCCAGACAGTGGATATGGATGTCATGTTTCAGCTTATACTCTGTTGCCACTAGCCAAACTGCCAGATACTCAGAGTATGAAAGAGATACAAAATATTTTTTTTGCCTTAACATGATTTTTTTACTTTTTCCTTTGCCTGTGGCCCTGGCTGTTCGGAGGAAATTCTGTGCTTCATCGGGTGCTTTAATACTGTAAGGTCAAAAATGAAAAAGGGTCAAGAGAAGCCCTTACACTCTTTCTTAGAACGTAACTTTGCTCAAGTAAGGTAAAGCCAAGACACCAACACTGAGTTACTAAAGGTCTCCTGTTCTCTGAGAATACTCTCTGAACATGATTTTTCTGAGTTAGTGGTGTTGTAGCATCTGAAATTGACCTTGTGCTGCCAAAGATACTTATTCTGAAATTCTGATAAAGAAATGTTTTAAGTCCAGTTAACTGAAGCTTGACTGGAATAATTTGCAGTCTTTAGTTACCGCTAGCTTGCAAAAATCACGTGTAACTTATTGATTTGATATCAACTAAATCAAGGATCCAACTTCAGAATCTAGTATTTGGAAACATACGGATTTCTGTAACTCTTTAGAACACGTAGTTATGCCTTATCGTCACTCATTCATTTCTTTATTGACCCTTAATCCATCAATTTGTACAGTCTTCAGTATGATTTATTCTAAAGTCAAAAGAGAAGTAAACCCGCTTTCCTGAGAACACTGGTGCTTTAACAGAAGCTCAAAAAATAGCCTTAGACTGATACACAGTAAAATTTCTGTCCTTTTTCAAAGACAACTTGATTTCTTTTTGCTAATCAAAACGGGCCAAGATGCTGTTTAACTGATATATCGTTATTTATGGCAGACACATAATTGAGTTTTACATAACACAAAACTCAGCACTCACAGCTTTAAGTTGCTCCAGAACTTTCACTTGCTTCCACAAGCAGAGATTAAATCCATTCAAGTACTGCCTGCTCAGAACGGCTCATAGGAGGTGAGTCAAGTAGCTACTGACATTACTAAAATGCTTTCTTCACTACAAAATTTCGTGTAAATTCTACATACTACCCCAAAGTACTGTCTAACTACACGGTTACTTAAAACTCACAAGTATTTGGAACATTCTACAGATCTGCAGTTACTCTATGAGAGAGATTCAAACTCAGCAGAAATCTGTCATTAGACAAATACTGTTAGATGCCTAGTAACTGAAATAGCATCTTATATAACCTTTGCCAAGTTAAAGTCATAGTGGAATCCGTTACCGTAGTTCTTTTCCTCTGTATATCCTTTAGAGAGTGTGTAAGTGTAAGCAATTTTCTCCTTATTTCCGGCACTGCTTCTCACATGTTGCACTTCAAAATGGTAATTTTCCACATTGGGATATAAAGCATCTATATGACACAGTTCCAGGAAGTGCGTAGCAAACAATGTAAATGCCTAAATAAGGGAACAAGAAAGAAAATTTATTTTGGAAATTATCCTGGAATAAATTACAATAAATAAGAAAACTCAAATGTTCTCACAGATGTCCAGGTTTTCCTCCAAAACATGGAAAAGCTGTCTTTAAATTACTGAAGCAAATTAAAATCTTTTAAGCGATGAGTGCTACCGTTGGCAAGGATATCTATTCCAACTGGGGATTCTCCCACTTCTTTCTCAGAAGGAAAAGAATACCAGAAGTAACAGAAAATCCATGATGCTTACAAAATTTGATTACGGTTAATGTGAATGATTGTCAAATGGTTGCCTTAATATTCTCTAGGAATGTTTTGCCAGAAGTAGAAGCTACAGAAAATATCTGAGCTTTTTGAACCAAACTACACCACAAAAGTACTCTGAATAAACTCTGATGAGAAACTGAACACCTACACGCTTATTTCAAGAAACTGACAACAACCTGAGGTTGATCATGTAACTAGTAGTACAGGTGAAACTTTCAACCCATCTAAAGCCATCTTCCACTTTTCTAAACAAGCCCCTAACCTGTGTGACCAATTCGTAAGTTGTGCAGAACTACCACTTTACTTTAGAAAGGTAACAGCCAAGTAAAGAGGTTCACCTTTAACAATCAGGCAAACAAAGCTGTACTAAGTGAAACTAAAGAGAATGGGTTATTCTCTTTCTAGACAGAAATGCAAGCTGATGAGCAAGTTGGAAAGAGATGGTGACCAGTGTACTGGTTTTGGCTGGGAGAGTGTTAATTTTCTTCATAGCAGCTGGTACGGGGCTATGTTTTGGAATGTGCTAAAACAGCGCTGGTAACACACTGATGCTTTAGCTATTGCTGAGCAGGGCTTGCACAACCTCAAGGCCTTTTCTGCTCCTCACCCCACCCCGCCAGCGATGGGCTGGGGGGGCACAAGGAGCTGGGAGGGGACACAGCTGACCCCAACTGACCAAAGGGACGTCCCACACCATATGACGCAGCACTAAAAGTTGCGGAGAAAAAGGAGAAAGGAGGGACATTCAGAGTTACAGCGTTTGTCTTCTCAAATCACCATCACGCGTGATGGAGCCCAGCCTTCCTGGGGATGGCTGAGCACCTGCCTGCGATGGGGAGCGGTGAATGAATCCCTTGTTTTGCTTTGCTGGCGCACACAGCTTTGCTTTACCTCCAAAACTGTCTTTATCTCAGCCCACACGTTTTCGCACTTTTACCCTTCTGATTCTCTCCTCCATCCCACAGGGGGAGAGAGCGAGCAGCTGGGTGGGCCTTGGCTGCCTGCTGGGGTTAAACCACAGCAACCAGTGAACAGAAGTGCCGTTTATTTCAGCATTTTTATTCTATCACTGTTATTCCTCCTATTCACCAGTTATGAAAAATATCACATTTAGGTAAGAAATCTCTACAAAACTGAAGTTAAATTATGAGAAAATACTATATTTACTTTCAGTATGTCAAAATAATTATTAGGTTTAAATTTTTTTCAAAACAGAATTACCTTTAAATTCAAGAGGTATTCACAGGCAGCATAACAAATGCCAATACCTTCTTCAGCACTGGTACCTCTGCCAAGTTCGTCAATTATGATGAGTGATTTGTCATTAGCATTTTGTATGATGTATGTTATCTAGGAAAATATGTAATGTGTTATCATTTGTATAAACTCATTTTTTAAAAACCCTAATAGGAATACTGCTGCTAATAGGAATACTTTGTGTTATTCAGATTAAATTTACTGCAGAAATTTTAAAAAACCTTGTCAGATCCATAACTTTTACCTTTTCACAGCTTTCAAACAGCCGTCAATTCTAATCAAGCAAAGACTGATACTCAGCATTCTTTCTCTTTTCCATTGAACGTTATCACTTCCCCTCAAAGTCGTATCAGTTTGGGAGAGAGAACTGAGAGGGCTTAGGCTCCTACAAATAACTATTTAAGGTCTAAGAAATAACAAAACGTTGAAACTACTTTCCAACAGAGCACTGATTTTTACTCATATTGGGGTATCTTTTTATTTAAGATATGCCTGGTTTTCTGGGATTCATCATCAAGGTAACAGATGAAAGCTGAATTTTTAACTACTTTTCAAAGTACACTCTTTCAGTAGAAAGATACCTGCAGAGTTTCTATTAGCTTAAGAATAAAAATGGGCCTTGGACACTGGATTGGCTATTTTTAATACCTCTTTCATTTCCTTCATGAATGTTGATGCATTTGTTTCTATATCATCATCCATACCTATTCTGGTAAAAATTTGCTCTGCGATTCGAAAAGAACAATACTCTGCTGGGACATAAGAACCTACAAAACAAGTAAAATATGAGTTTTCTCATACCGGTGTGACAAGTGCCAATTTGTGGTAAAAAAAAAAAAAAAAAAAAGTGTTACACTTGGTCTTTGTGCACTGTAGAGAATGCATCTCATTCTATAAAGTTTCATAAGATTATGTTCTACTTTATAAGAAAAAAATATTATATAAATACCATAATTAAAGAAGCTTATCAATAAAACCTTAAGAAATCATATGCCTGAAGCTGTGTGTCAGTCTAAAGAGATGAAAAAGTAAGAATAAACACCAGTATTAATTTCCATTTCTGTAGCCATTGATTTACTAATCCCAAAGAATCTTAAAACAAGATTGTATTGCCTTTATCAGACTTTGAGGATTATTAGTTTTATCATAGAATCATAGAATCTTCATGGTTGGAAAGGACCTTTGAGATCATCGAGTCCAACCATAGACATACAAAAAAAAATGCCTACAATCTCTTATTGAATAGAGACGGGCAGGAAACCTGCCAAAAGCCTTTACTGTCCTCCTTTATTCATATTAAACTCATGTTTTTGAGAGCAATTCCAGAAGAACTTTTAGTTGTTGGGGATTGGACCCACAAACATTCTATTCCCCATTGCTAAATAGTTTCATTCTAGTAAGAGTTAGTGTCAGCCTATTAAGGTCTTTCTCCTGTGCTACCAGCCATACCTTTAAGTAAAAATCATGAGGAATTCCTGAGTTCAGGGATGAGTCACAGACTTTACAAATAGTTTTTTTACTTTTCTAATTTTAGTGATGGAACCTTGTAGTATTTATTACTACTTTTATTTGAGGTAGTTGATTATTTATCTATTAATTCTACTTGTCTGCAAGCATGTTTCTCTACATAAGTGCGGTATGCTCAAATTCACACACACATAGCCCGACTTCAAGGACACTCTATCAATGTAGTATAAGGTGCTAGATTGGGTTAAGGTGCTCCAAAGAATTAAAGAATACAGCTGTGCTTCTCCTAAACACAGACTGGAGAAGCTTCCAGGTACACAGATGGGGTCCCCTAAGTTTCCAATGGCAGACCCAAAACCTTGCAGTGGCCTCGGTCAGCAAAACAAGAGATAGTAGGAGCAAATAGACTAACAGTTACCTGTTACTATTTAGATAGAATCTTATTCTAGAAGCCAAATCATTCAACTTCATAAGTATTTTTAACTAGAAAACAGTAAACGTGCTGCAGAAGATTACTAATACGGTACACTCTTACTCACCAATCTGTGCCATAATTTGACAGAGAGCAATCTGTTTTAGGTATGTTGATTTTCCACTCATATTCGGTCCTGTAATAATGACAAAATTGTTACCCTCTGTCAGATACGTGTTGTTAGACACAGGTTTTTCCATAGCTATCTTTTCAAGAATGGGATGCCAACCCTGCTTGATTGCTAAAGTATCCGTAAATTCTGGACGAACTAAATGAGAAAAAGGATATAGAACATTGCAAAGTTAGTACGGAAACCTTCACTGGTGCATTTTGAAATAAAGTAATTTTTGCAGAGCAGAAGTCAAACTCTGTGGTGCTGATTCCACGATTTTTACTTTCCTATATTGAGCAAAACTAACGTCCAGCACTTCAGAAGAACTACCAGCCACTTTCAGATATAGATTCTGATTGTCATGCAAGTCTTCATGATTAATTACTACAAAAAGAATCCCATAACTCACACTTCATTTCTAAATTAGAATTCTGTGTTTGTGTTCTGTAGTAAGTAGGGTTGGACTCCAGTAATAAAGAAAAATACAACAAGCAAAACTTGAAAAGTAATTAAAACAGAAAACCTGAAAGCCAGTTTCATAGCTAATACATTTTTAATAATTTGGTTTTATACTGCTATGAGCATATAAAGTACAGGGGTCGTGAACTCGGTTACTACTGCATATACATCTTATTACATAAGCACAGGAAACAAGGAAGTAGCATTTCTTCTATTTTGGTTATATTTTATCATATTGATTATTTGACTGTATACTATGCCTACCCAGATCCATTTGATACTGGGACTATCTATATGTATTCTGTCAGAACACAGTTCTTTTCTGAACCTTTTCCATATGGCTCCTCTTTGTCTACCTCAATGGCAGCACCTCAGGCTAACAAGGAAGCATTGTTAAATTTGGTGGTCTGTTTAAATGGAGCAGCCTTCAAGAAAGAAGCCAGAACAGTTTTTCAGGTTTAATTATTGGGGAACTCTAATACCTGGTGTGGATTTTAGTCATTTAGTGATTTATATGAGAAAGTCAAGTGTCAAAGGGGACTGAAAGCTACAATGACAGTCCATTTATTTTCGTGGATACACATTCATGCCTGGCAGTGCAAACTGCAGGTATAGATTTATGGGAAAAGCTAAGTGGCTTTGGTCTTATTATTACTGCTGAAGAAAACCTGTGCTCTGATTCATGTGGCGGGAAAAGGCTGTGATGCCTCAAGTGTATCAGTTACTGTTCAGTTACATATCAATTCATGTGCTATGACTGGAGTCATCAGCACACAAAGATTCTCAGCCCATACCGCAAAGTAAACAGATCCTGCTCACAAACTGGAAATTACATAGCAGAATCAGTAATGATGAGCTCGTACATCTCCCGAGATGGCTTCCAGACCTGAATTAGTATCTACACTGTATTGTACTGTAGGTAAGTATTGCAGGTCAGCATTAACGGAAGACAACGCACTCGATTTGTACATTGCAGAACTGGGCTATGGAAGCAGGATGAACAATACACAGGTAAGCACATGATCCTGGATTCCTTAGAAGACTCTACTTCCAAAAATGTCTAAAAGTGCTACAGAAATTGAGGCAGATAAACAAAGGTAGCCACATATTTTAATTTTACAGTATATACTTAATGTTGATCTGCTTGTATTATCTTGTGCCCTTTCAGAACAGAAGTGTAAGCTCAGAATGTTCACAGACTTCTTGCTTTTGAATAGAATATGCTCACACTGGATATCTTGGAAAAGACTGGCTGTGAAGGCTTACAGCAGCTAAATAGCAGAATGTAATTTCAATGAATGGAAACAGAAAGAACATCAGCACAAAACTGGCAAGAACAGACCAGAGACTCTCACCTAAAGCCTACTAAGACCCAGAAAAATAAATGACGTCAGCTTAACAACTGGAGAACCAGACAAAACAGCCTGGATATTCTCCAACAGGAGGGTCTTTATCTGGCCCACGCCAGAATCAAAGAAGAAACTTACCATAATCAGAAAGAGTGCAGGCATGGGCAAATGAAAGCAGCATATCCAGCATTGACACAATGTCAGACAGCTTGTAAAGGCAATGAATGTGTTCATAAATCTCATTCAGTAGTTTACACACTATTCTGAAATAAGACACTGATTTAGTTGTTAAATAGTACATACTGGCACTCTGTACTACAGAAATAAAGCAAGTTAATAATGTATACACGGCATACATTAGGATAGCAGGTTACTCATAAAATGCAATCACCTCTGCCAGGTGCAAGCAAATGTATAAATTTCTTCGAAGAAAATTAAGATCTTATACCATCATCTCAGATCAAATTCTGATATCAGACACACAGCTCAAATACCAACAGCTCATAAGAAAGCTTCACAAAGAGAATGAACCAAAAATATAGCTGTGGAATCAAGTATCTTTTATTAACATGTCACATACAACTCTAATTCCCTTCGGCCTTCATGTTAATAAAAACCCCACATAGTTTCTAGAAAGAATTTCCTTAAAACTGACATGCAACATTACACTTAGCAATTCTTCTGAAATAGCAGAGCAATATGACATGCAGCAAGGACAAAATACAGAAATAGACAGTTCTACCATAAATGCAAGGAACTGATTAAAAGTAAAGATTCTGCATTACAAAACGAATGCATTCATTCAGTCATTTTGTGTAATTCACCCATAAAAATTTAATAAATATGACAGCCACCCTTATTAATAAATGCCTATATATTTGTAATCACATTTAATACAATATACAGTTTGTAGGATTTTTTTGTCTCAGGAAGTACACTTGATCAATGTCGCTTTGGACTATTTCTGTAAGTAGGCACTTAACAGAAAGACAGCTTTAAGAAAACATGTAATTAGCTGTTAATTGGACAAAATAAATGTAGTTAGTAAATATTAGTTTTAATGGTCTTACAAGTAGGTCATGTGATATATCTCTCTCAGGGACTCCTGACACCTTTCATTCATTTTTATTAAATCTGCTGAAGTGAAGCTGTATGTGTTTTTCATTTTAGTGATCTACAGGGAATTCAAACCAACAATAAGAACTTGCCGTGTTATCAGAAACATAGTTTCTAAAAAGCAAACTGGGAACAATAAAGGGGAAAAAAAGCGTAAAAAATAATGCCTGGTTTCGTTTTTCCCATATACATTTTTATGAAAAATTCATATAAGAGAATGCAGTTACCAGTATACACACAACTTAATTGCATGTAATTGCACATTTCTGAATATATTAAGTATAACCAGCAATAGGGCAGTTATAAAAACATACCAGTTATACCTTCATTTACTTCTAGATATCTTCACTGAAATTATTTTAACTGTTGCTTAAATTGCTATGTAATATGTACTTTATTAATGTATTATACATTTTATATACATTCGGTATACAAACATATTATGAAAAACCGTATCTAGTATAGATACCTTTGTAAATTCTGAAGGAAGTTGGCCACTGGGTAATGTTGAACAATCAACATTCATCTGGATAAAAAATCCACGCGCAGAGCTGAAACTTGTTTTCATTGGTAGGTCGTACTTTTCTGCAAGTTGTGTTATCATACCTACATACCACAAATAAAGATTTGACCTAAATTACATACATTCATGTGCACACACACATACACAGGTCTGTGTTGGTACTAAGTTGCATAGTTAATGTGATTTATAGGTGTTGAAAGTGTCAGGTAAATAAAATGACAAGAGCCCTTACAAGTGGGTCTCCACAGAGTTATTTAAGTAACATATTAACGTAACAAATCTGGCTGCATAAAGCCATTGGGGAAAAAAAATCCAGCGGAGAATCAGGTAAATTCATGTGTTCTTTAGACAGTTCATGCGTTTGACCAACTCCCAGGTGGGCCTAACTATGGAAAGGGAAGTCTGCTCAAGCACTCAGCATCAGTGTCTACTCTGTAGACAGAATATGAACTGTAGGCTAGGGACTCTGTTTTTAAACAGTTCATGATTCTAAGCAATCTTCTTTCCCCAGGCTGAGCGTAATGCTTTACATTTGTAATATCCCCCTTAGATCCATCTTGTTCCTAGCTGAGAAGATACCGTATGCAGGAAACTGTTAGAAGAATATGTACTGTGAGGTCATGGGAATTCTGAATACTGCAAAGACTGTAACAGTGTGGTACTCCTGTAAGAAGAAAGGATGGCATTACTTAGTGGTGTTTCCCTGCTGCTCATTGCTCTAAGCTTGCCCACTCTCATGTTCCAACCACTCACAACATAGACCAGCAACTTGGGACATGCTGTATATAGAATCATAGAATTGTTTGGGTTGGAAGGGACCTGTAAAGATCATCTAGCCCAATCCCCCTGCCATAGGCAGGGACATCTTTCGCTAGATCAGATTGCTCTAAGCCACATCCAACCTGACCTTGAACACTTCCAATGATGGGGCATCCACAACTTCTCTGGGAAACCTGTTTCAATATCTCACCACCCTTATTGTTAAAAATTTCTTCCTTAAGTCGAATCTAAACCTCTTTCAGTTTAAAACCAT
>VWZL01002517.1:11978-48003 GCA_013396915.1 Stercorarius parasiticus
GTCTTTCTCCCTCCTTAAGCCCCCTTTATATATTGAAAGGCTCCTAGAGCTTTCTCTTCTCCAGGCTTAACACCACCAACTTTCTCAGCCTTTCTTCACAGGAGAGGTGTTCCAGCTCTCTGACCAGTTTTTTGGCCTTCCTCTGGACCTGGTCTAACAGGTCCATGTCTTTCTTGTGCTGTGGAACCCAGAGATGGATGCAGTACTCCAGCTGGGGTCTCACCAGAGCAGAACAGAGGGGAATAATCACTTCACTTGACCTGCTGGCTACACTTCTTTTGATGTAGGCCAGGATACAATTGGCTTTCCGGGCTGCGAGCACCTATTACCAGCTCATGTCAAACTCTTCAGCCACCAGTATCCCCAAGACCACCTCTGCAAGCCATTCATCCCTCAGCCTATATTGATACTGGGGGTCGCCCTGACCAAAATGCAGGGCCTTGCACTTGGCCTTGTTGGACTTCAAGAGGTTCACGTAGGCCCACTCCTCAAGCCTGTCAAGGTTCCTCTGGATGGCATCCCTTCCATCTAGACAATCAACTGCACCACTCAGCTTGGTGTTGTCTTCAAACACGCTCAGGGTGCACTCAATCCCACTGTCTATGTGACTGATGAAGATATTAAATAGTATTGGTTCTAACACGGACTCTTGAGGGACGCTACGTTTTACTGGTTTCCACCTGGGACAGTGAGCCATTGACTGTAACTCTTTGGATGCAGCCAGCCAGCCAATTCCTTATCCATCTCATACCCATCTCTCATTTCTTAGTCCATCCATCAAACCCATCTCTCTCCAATTTAGCAACAAGTATGTTGTGGAGGACCGTATCACAGGCCTTACAGATGTCCACGTAGACAACCTGTATTTCAGTCTTGGAGTCACTTAAGAGTTTAATCCAGTAAAGAAGAAAAGAGAGAAGCCCTTCTGCAAGTATGTGGGCTACAGTGAAAACAATTAAGCGGAGCACATCTGTTCACACACTCTGGAATGCTAGCAGCTACCAAATTTTGGAAGGTTTAGGAACAATAGTGTCTGTATTTTTCACTGTAGAATATAAGAATGTAGAATGTAAGACTAGAAGGAAACAGGAAGCTCACAACATATGACAGATGCTAAAGCTTCTGATGCTCTTTTAAGTTTCCAATTACATAGTAAACTAAGAAAATGGTGCTTTAGCAAGAAATCAACATTTTACACTAAAAAAAGGAGAACCATTCCAGAAGATAATTTTTTTTTCATCTATATTCACTTAATGATAAACAGGAAGGCTACTAAAGCACAGTAATAGACATTATGCTAAAATTCCTTTCATTTGTATTTTCCAACTCTTAATAGCTTGGCTACAAAGTAGTCCACAGATAGATCAAGACTGCTTAAAACATAAAGAACAAGGAACTCGGAAAGTCTTCCTCACTCTGAGGGTGGTGAGGCACTGGCCCAGGTTGCCCAGAGAAGCTGTGGCTGCCCCATCCCTGGAGGGGTTCAAGGCCAGGTTGGACGGGGCTTGGAGCAACCAGGGCTGGTGGGAGGTGTCCCTGCCCAGGGCAGGGGGTTGGAACTAAGGTTGGATCTTTAAGGTCCCTTCTAAACCAAACCATTCTATGATTTTATGATACTTAAATTCAAGAAGCTAAAACAAAGACTCATGTTTCATGCAGAAAGTTTTAGCTGGAATAATTCTGTTACGTTACTTTAGCTTTTTTGTACTTTTAGAGGATAAGGAGCAACAGTTTTAATTACAGGAATCACAATATGACCATCAACTTCATTAAAATAAAACTGAGTTTTTATCTACAAAAGGAGAATCTCAAATGTGTATCTCAAAAGCATACTAATACCAAACACTTTTTACATATGAGAAGGTTACAATACGCACAATTACATGGCTTCTAAATGCCAGGTGCAGTGTACTTCGAACTCCAAATAAATAAAAGTCTTGGTTTAGAAATACCTGCTATGTCATCAACAATTTCTGTGTATGTTCTGCGAGCTATGTCAAGGAATTCATTGATGTTAGGCTTAACAGCATAGCATTTCTGGGTCCTCATACTCAGACATCCTTTTGTGTACCTTGTATCATCATTAATTACAGTTGTAATCTTCTCAAGTATAATTCCGAATCTGCAGTAGTAGTTGTATTTCTAATCAGCTACATGATACTTTATGATTTTTATTTGCAGTATCATCCCAAAACTACAAGAGTATTACAAATAACAGAAGCAAATTACCTACTGTTAAAAACAAACACTAAATTTCATGTCTATTTTTGCCTCAGAATGCAGTATGACTATACCCAAGTCTGACCAAAGACACAATTCAAATCGTTGGGAGATATAAATTATTTCTCAAATATACAGGCAACAGTTGATTTTTGCATTATTATGGGGACTCTAGGAATACACTACTTCTGTCTTTTCATAATAATTTCTAATGGAGTACAGTTCATCAACAATTGCAGTATTATAGCTAACTTTGTTTTGCCTTTTTTTCGCTGTATTTGTTTTTAGTTGAAAATTAGAATTTTTGACAATTAAAATCAGCTTTTAGGCAAAAGAATTGAGCTATACCTCTAACTACAAATAAACAAAGATGCAACATCTTTAATTTTACAGACATTCTTAAGAAGGATGAGAGTTTCTAACATACTAGCTGAAGTATTATGATAAATACCTTGTATCTTCAAGAGAACTGTAATAAGCTTTTAGCAGAGGTGTGTTACAGCTTCTTAAAGCAGCCTGTTGAAGATTAAAATATGGACATGAACAGTTACTTCTTTCTGTAGCCCTTTAAAGGACTGAAAGTTCTTAGATGCACAGAGGCTTACTAATGGTTGCATAAGCAGCTTATGGAATCTGAGCAGGAGTTTCAGTTAAATATTCGTTATAAAATCGATTATTCAGGTAATGGTAAGAATCCAGTTCTTAAGAGTATTAAACTCAAGTGTGTATTTTCAATTGGCTTAAGGATTAACAAACTCTGTTGGCAGTATTCTGTTCTGCAAGATATAAATACTATTTTTTTCTACTTGATGACCCATATTGGTCCCTTCCAACTCGAGACACTCTATTTTATATTCTATGAAATTTAACAGACTGCATCGTATAGAAGTAAGGACGAAACATTCTGTACCCTATAAAAAAAAAAAGAAAAAAAAAAGACAGAGCTTACTTTTAGAGGCTCCACAAGTTCTAGAGTATGCTTCAGGTAGATTAAATTTGTTATTTTTGATTCAGCAGCTTTAACCTGTTGAAAAATTTTACAAATATCAGAGATGTTTGTATGTCTCCCTGTTTAAAGAAGTACTTAAGAACTAGCAGACCTAGTACTGTTAACTGTAACAGGTTTATACGTTTAATGAAAATTGCTAAAATACTTTATAAGCTCACTTTGACAACCTGATGTATAACTTTAGGTAAACATTTACCTAAATTTTACATTGCCTATGTGATAGTTTGCCCACCAGTAGATAATATTTTCATATGTCTGCACCGATAATGATTGACTCTGAGAACACACTGCTAACCCAAGCCATGGAAACTTCTCTGTATACACAGCTCTATGCAAGCTCTACATAGCTTGCTGAGTCTTTCAAAGTGAACACATTATGCGTCGTAATTAATTAGCACAGCCCTTTTCATAAATGCTGTTAAACACAACATAACCTGATTTGGTTGACTTACCTTTGGTTAATATGTTTATATCCTTAAACATATGCCCATGTAATTGAAAAAAAATTCCAAAAATGTTTAAAAATTTTGCTTACAATAATGACTGCTCTTCAAAAAGTTTTGCATTTTTATTTCCCTACTTGTATACGGAATTTCCCTATAAATCCTGAGGAGGAAAGATGAGTTCTAAGGAACCTGAATCTGAAGGTATATTCAGTAATTCTCCCAAAGGTGATCTGTGATGGAAGCCTTCTCTGTCAGTCAAGTTCCTGAATGCACTCTAACGGATACAACACAAGGCACAAGGCACTCATGCACACTGAAACCATGGCTGCCACTGTCAAGTGGAGAAGGGATAAAATACCCTCCTGCTGAATGAAGTCTTAGCATATGCAGATAAAGTATTGCTTGTCTTTCAGATTAATTATGTTGTTATAAGAATTTACTGCTTTATTGTCTGGTTACACTTTTATGAATAAATGCTTTTATCTGCACTTCATTTTAATCTGCCTTGTAAAATGTATGATTTAAGGTAACAGGTAAGAGCAGGGGACACTTTTAATCCGTAAGACAGAACCCTGAGAAAACTTAAGAGTAATCATTTCTCCAATACATTACTTATTCCTCACATTCAAAGGTTAACAGAGAAGCGTGGGTCAAGTTGAGAACTTCAGAAGGGACTTCCAGACGCTATTCATAACCTAGATATCTCCCTGTGTGCTTGAGACGTAAGGTTCTCTGCTTATGAGAACAGTCAGCGTGAGGGAACCTTCTGTCTCGTTCGGTCATGCTTATGCTGTGCAAGCCAGTATATTGTTTTCTGTCAGCCAGTTGTTGTTCAGAGGAAACACTTAATTCCTGCATGAAAATGTTGCGCTTAGCTCATAAAATGTCTGTGTCTTGGAAACTAACAGGTAAGTAATTCCCATTTCTGGCTTTGTATGTTTACACGATTGACGTGAATATGGATTTCAGTTTATCTATGTTACAAGCACAGCTGAGCAAATTCAGAGTGGTTCTTAAGAACCTTTTTCAAAATATTTTTTCAGGCAATAAAGACTAATTTCTATTGCTTTGTATTACATGAAAACTAAGAAATTATTTAATTGCTAGTAAGAAAGATGCCTCATTTTCTTTAGGCTATAAAAAATTTTATTCACCTCCAAAAATAAAAGAGTAAATTTCTGTTATACGCTTTTTACATTTATGCTGATGTGAGGAAAATTCCTCTCTCTCATCCTAGTGCCGTCGAATAGGATGTACACTTACGAAGAATAAAGATAGGGAGTGATGAAAAAGTAAACATTTTTGGAAGTCAATTTGCATAAATTAAGATGAATGTGATTTTGAAGCAAAGCCAAATTTTTCTAACATTCTCCTATGAGAATCTTCTACTGCTGTAAAATAAGATATACTCTCAATCTACGATAACATTAGTCTTTATCTTATCGTATCGTGCATATTTATAGATATCACATTTATATATTGCATGTTATAGCCAGATAACTGATCGTGTAAGGTGTATTTCGAAACATACTGTATCTTGCTTTGGAATTTGTACCAAAACTGAAAGTAGTTGTTCTGTATCCAGGAATTTTGAGATAACTGTAAAACAAAAGTAAACAGATCAGACATTGAGCTGAAATTGTAATAAAATCTGTTTTTTTTAAATGCACACAATTACTTAGTTATGCTAATCTTTTTCTTTCATTCTGTCTTCACAAATTATCTACCAGGGAAAAGAACAGGTTAAACATAGCTGCTACTTAAATTATTTTGTCACAACTATACTTACTATACCTATCATATTTCTCTTGTGATAAAGATTAAAATTATATGATTCACCTTCAGTGGACTAACTTATACTCTGGCATTGTATTTTTTTTTACATTTGTCTAGACCACTATGTTTTATGAAGCAACAGAAAAAAAATACACATACACAAGAAGTATTACATCAGCAATGCCTTTGTTTGTTTTTAATGTATACATTATGTACACTTGTATACTTCCAACATAGTGTGTATCTAGCCATAGAGGTAAAGAGACAAACTCAAATTCTTCAAAAAAAGCTATTGGCTCACTGACTTCTATCCGGTTTACCATTGAAATTCGCTTTTCTTAGCAAAATACTTGAGAAGAATATCATTATCATAATAAAGATTACTTAAAAAAATTAAGTGTCCACTATGTGTCACCTGACAAATCATAAAAATATACTTTTCAAACACATTGAATCACACTGCATACTTTCATAAATTAGAAGAAATGTTTAAAAATAAACATAATACTGTGTATTAAAAAAAATAAACCACTACCTGCTTGAAGACCAAAAAAGAGCTCCTCATCCTGGAGTAACTCCTGAACACAGTCCAGTCTCGTGTTAATTGTTTCGGCATCAACTAGTGGCTCCAGGATATTGGATCTAAGTCTTCGACTTCCACCTGGAGTTTTAGTGTAATTTAGGACACCAAAAAGCGTGTGACCATTCCTTTGAAAGTAAAATAGATGTGACAAACACACTCACAAAAACAAAGATGGTAAACGTCAAGTGACATTTTCAGGTAAGATTACAAACATACCTGACAAACTACTAACTTACCTTACAAACTACAAACTTGAGTCATGCTTTTGGGATGCTTAGCACCTCCCTATTTGCCTATTATACAAACTACAGCAGTTTAGGAAGTCAAGTAATTTAATGTAATTTAATGTAATATTAGCCCTCATTATATCATTTGCCAAAGTACAGAAATGTATCTGTACTCAGTATTTTCCTCATTTTTTGTACTAGTATTTCATTCGTACTGCAGCAGTGCAGTTCACATTTTTCCTCTCAATTGAACTACTTAAACCCAAACAAATTAACCCTACAAAAGGAGACACATTATAATCTGAGTTCAAATTCTAATCGTAACATTTTCATTAAAATACATTTCTGAAAATGATTTAAAATACTTAGAAATCCGAGAGAAATAAGCATTGCTTTTATTTTTGTAAAGGACTTACAGTCAGTACAGGAGCCAAGTAACATGCTTATGATTTATAAATATTATTTTCATGTTCATGGCTTTTACATGTTACACATCCCAGGGTCTCACACTTAAGGGTTGATTGCATCTGTTTAAAATAAACAGCCTACAATATTTACATCTAGTACATACCTAAACAGTTTTAGAAACCTGAAACCTTCAATGCTATTGGTTTGAAAGAAGGATGAGAACAGTGAGGCCACATGAACACACTGACTGAAAACAGAACTTGAATAAGAAGAAATCTGATACAAGTATACAAAACAAACAGCATAAAGATAGACAGATAGTACAGCAACTCCTGAAATACCATGGTATAAAAGAGCAAAGCAACAGTCAAGAGAATTAAAAATGGGGGAAATTCAAAACCAGTTGTATTAAGGACATATTTACCATAAGATGCAACTCATGACAACACTTAAGGGTAACTCTACATTTGGGATAGTATCCACGCTGCCTACTTTTAAGCAACTGAGAGCTCATTTTCCTATACTGTAAATGAAGAGAGACAAGACCCTCCAGAATTAACACTGGCACAAGAACTTGATTTAGGTGTTTCTGGTGTGCGCCTCTACTATTAACTTTTACCTGTTAATATCTGATACAGAGAGACCTAACCAGGTTTTAGGGCTAAGATCTATGTAATGGAAATAGCTGCGTGGGACGTGACTCAAACTGGCCACCGAGTTAGCAAAATTTCTGCAGCAATAATGCTTAAAAAAGAAGAGAGCATCTTAAAGCTGTTCGCTCTTGTTCAGTTCCTCCTGTGATCTCCTTCCCCTCAAAACCATCTGTGGAAGTAGGAGCAGCTTTCAGAGAAATGTTGCTCTGAGGGTACCAATCTTACAGTGGCTCGCTCCTGCAGTTACACATGAAGCAACGGAGCAATCAAGGAACCGGGGGCAGAGTACAACAGATGAGCAGAAAAAACCTATAGTTACCTCCCACTTGTGAAGAACAGATCTGTGTACTCCATGATCCCCGCAAAAATTTTAAAAAAGAGAAAAGAAAAAAAAAAATTTAAAAGAGCAGTGGTAGAAGGGTAAGAACAACTGACCTAGTCAAAGACGTCACTGCCCACAGCAGGGAAGTTGGAACTAAATGATCTTTAAAGGTCCCTTCCAATCCAAGCCATTCTATGATCCTATGACATCTCTCCAAATGGGAAGTCCTTGGAAAGTCCTTACAAAGTAATACTTGGAGAGTAAGGAATCTCCAGGCTCCCCTTTTTATATCACGGTGATGAGGGGACTTCTAAACAGAGGTGGACCTCAGAACTTGGCAGGCAGCAAAATGCAAGTTCCAAGTCTTTCTCTTTCTAGCCAGAAGTGTAAAAGCCTTGACAAGGTAAGCCTTGCAGCTTCTTCTGCCTACAAGGCAAGTAACTCCTTGTGAAGGAAGCACTCCAAGCATTGTTCTCATTGTGGAGAGCCACCATGCAATCAAAGACCTCACTGCACGTGACCATCATTACAGAAATTACATTGTTTGCCACTATTCCTTAGAGCTAAAAGAAAAAAACAAAAACCTTTCAAGCCTGGAGTGTTTCTCTTGTGTAAAATTAATAAAACCTAGGCATTTTAATCCAACATAAGCAACTTCTTGCAGAAATGTTGCCCCTTCCATTTCACAATCTGTGAAATTTTGCATCATTTATAAGTTTGAATAAAACAGAGACATCAATGTAAAGATAACTACGTATCATTTCTTCCTGCAATTTTCTTGTAGGATTTCCTACACCAGAAATTTTGTGCTGAACTGTGATGCATTTTTCTGTCCAAATATTTTTTTTTTTTAAAAAGCTCTGAATGGTATACAAATTCTGTCATACAGAAATAAACATAATGGTCAGCTCTGACACAAACATCAAGGAAACTTGGTGAAATACAACTTTAAAAAAGCGTAATTTGTAAACTTAAGTGTTCTTACCGAGAATCTCTGTTATTAATTACTAGTTCAAGATTTTGCGCTGATGATGAATCTATCATAGCTGTTTTCTCGCTTCCCTGGAAACGCACCTTAAGTGATTTAGGAGCATAAACTGAATTTTGAATAAATTCAACATATTTTAACAAAGCTGCAGCAGCTGCAAGACAGTAGTACCTTGGAAAGAAATAATCGTTAATGAATGCTGAATATGCTATTTAAATATCAGAAAACTGAGCACTGTACTACAGAAATCACATTCACGCTTCTGCTTGACAACTACTAGGATTGATAGCACTAAAAAAGCAGTATGTTTCACGTATGCACTTACACATGTATAGTGCACATATATGCACATAAATCAAATATTCATGAGAGTGTCTGCACACTTGACACCCCACACTATACAGCTGGTATTGTGAACGTACATATTGCAGTAGTTACATGTGACTTGAAATGAAGACCCAGGCCACCAAGTATCACCACCTAAAATTGTTGGTACAAGGAAAACATTTGCTGAGGCCAGAAAGGCAGGCAATCACAGCTGTTAAGTTGTACCTTTAAGGAAAGGATGAAAAGGAGAAAGGGGAAAGTTGTGAACACTAAAAAAAAAAAAAAAAAAAAAAAAAAAAATCTGTAATGGGCTTTCTATTTAAGTTTCTAGATATATCAGAAACACTGGAGGTCAAAATAAAAGAACAGCTCTGTTATGGTTTTCTAACTTCTCCAAAGACCCACAGATTTGTGTTCTAAGTACATAAAAAGCTGTTAAAAACTTATCTGTACACAGTATGCTTTTTCCTAATTTAAACATACTTTGATTGAACCTCCATGAAAACGGTGCTGAATTCAGATGCACACAATTGTTCTATGTATTCCAAACCCTTTGTTTCATTGAAGTATTTTCTCTGGACAGTTGTAAAAGTCACATTCTGTGAAGATGGGCAGAAAAGCATATAGTTTAAAGAGTTATAAAGGATTTTTCATCAGACATACTTCTTTATTTTTCCAGTGATACGCGTTTCCAAGAAAATCTATCAACTGATTCAGCAATCTGTCACTGTAGAAGTGTTCATTCTAGCTTATTAGCACAAGCAAGCCACACTGTTGTCACACATCTTTCCTTCTCTCTGGTAATGAATACATATAAAAACGCTCACTCTACTGTTTTGAGCAAATTAACATAGACTTTTTCTTGGATATTGTTTTTCCTCTCAAGAACTAGGTACTCCAAATTTTGAATTTAACCTGGATTTGGTTAAAATTAATGAATTTTTGGGAAGAGTTATTTTCGTGCTAGCATCAATGCTCACATTCAAACTGTAGTTTTCTGTTGCCAAGATTTAAGCCCAAGGGATCATTATCAAACCTTCAACGGTAAATAGGGAATAAAGATATGCAGGTCAATGTAACTGAATGTGTGCAACGTCTGACTGATTTATGCAAGAAGAGAGAGGGCAGGAAGTAAGAGAGGACTTGCAAAGAAGCCATCATCAGCATAGACATGGAAGTAATTCAAGTTGTAATTAATACCATTTTTTAAAAGTTCTGAGGCTTTTCTATACTCATAAGTTACAGATACTAGTTCATCTCGCCCTCTTTTACGCTGCCAGTGCTCTTTTTCCTATTCTGTGATACATTAGCCCCATCTATTCATCAGGTTGACAGAACAAAGAAGGAGCAAAGGAAAACGCTTGGTTTTTTATCTCTGAATCTTTCCTAGGTTCAGTATTGCTCAAATTACTTCAATGCCACAAATTCAAAACTTTCAAGTTTATTCAGTAATACACTTATCTTTGTAATTGTCAGGATTAGAACTAGCACCGTTGTAGCTGCATTTAGATTATTCTTTACCATGGTAAAATTAGGCCCGAAAAATCACAGGAAACACAAAATCTGATTGCATTTAAGGTTTTAGAAGTTGTGGAAAACTCTCAAATCAACAATCATATCAAAGTGACCGACAAGAACTCTAGAATATGTAATGAAATTTAAGAGCTTACCCTGAAATGCTCTGTTATCAGACTAAACAATTTTGTTGCGTTTCCTACATCACAAGCAGTGTTTGACATTATTATTTCTAGTGGTGTTAAAATCTTGAGTTTAGTAATAACCTGAAGAAAAAAATTCAAAGTAATTCAATAAAAATCAATATGCCATCTAAAATATTTTTACACAATAATGAACCAGCAATAAAGAATTACAGAATCCTTGTATTTTAAAATCACAGTTCACGTCTTGTAAATAAAGACCAAATGTTCTGCTAACTTCTACACTGAGTCAAATTTATCTGTATCTATAGTTACAAGTACCTAAATATGCACGAAACTAAATTAATTAAAAAAAAAAAAAAGAGGTATCTATCCCCCGTTATTTAAGCACAGAAACATGCTTGTAATCAAAGCAAAAGATAAATATCCAAAACTATATTCCATGGCTATGATGGGAGAGGGACTTATTTTGAACAGAGAGCAGCTTTCTGGGCTTGCAGCAGAAAAGTTAACGGTGCTCTGGAAGATGAGGAAATGCAACAGGTCTGAATATTAATAATGTTTTGATTGAGACCTGGTTTAGACTTTGTTCTAACCTCCTCTTATAACATGTCTCGGCCTTACGGTTTTCAATATTGCTCAAAATGTGCATATTTAAATCAGCTTTGCTTTGATTGTGTTAAATACAACTGCTGTAGGGATTTAAAGCACACTATATGCTTTTCTATTTGTTTACGGTATAAGAAAGGACATATCATTGCACATTTATATCATCATCCACAAATTCTCAAGGGGGAAACATGAAAAAACAGACTATATTTTAAGTCCTTAGAAGTTCAGATGTGAAAGAAGGGACACATAACAATAGAAAGGTGAGCAAGCATAAAAAAAATGCACAAAATAAATCATCTAAGGGTATTGCGGGTTGGGAGGGAGAGCTGTTGCTCCCCATCATATCTCATAATCATTAGGACATTTTTTTCAGAGGCATCACAGTTACAAAAAACCTTGAGGAACTTAAAGAGTACAAGAAAACTTATTGAATTACTTTACAGAATATTAAAACCAAAAGGGTGCACAAGAAAAAACAATAAGCTTGATATCGATGACTAGCAAAACACTAGTGACACTGTAAGAAACCCGCCGATCAGCAGATAGACAGTACTGTTAAAGGAGTTAGAGATTAAGATAAGAAACTAGGCCATGTAGTGCATTTGGGAAAAAGCAGTTGTACACTGGCAGCTCTCCTCTCTGTTTTGGTTTGGGGGTTTTTTGTTGTTTTTTGGTTTGTTTTGTTTTTTTTTTTTGACTGAATGGTCAATACAGTATCAGGTATGCCCACAGAATGGAAAACTGAGTAATCTAATCGGAAATTAGGAAGATATATATGTGTACAAATAAAAATGCCATCTTTTAGAATGGTAAGGGAGGAAAATACTGAACAATCTGTCCATGACCTGACAGGCGGTTACAGAAGATGTGAACTTAACAAGTTACAAGCCTGAGTAACAGAGAAGAGAGTCATGTTATCAGAATTGAAAGACAAATATGAAAGACTTAAGAGAAGTAATTGTATTTTATCATTAAATTCAAGACAAAACCAAAAGTAAAGAGGTGGCAGAGGAGTTTGGGCAGCTAAAATACTTCTCAGTTTGAGAAAGATAAATTTCTCAATGGGACAATAACCCAGTTATTGTCTTGCAGTATAAGAGGGGAGACTCCAGACTATGAACACAGCTACTGCTGCCTAAAAAGAAAGCCTTTTACTCTTAGAAGTAACTGTACTCTTTTATGAAACCATTAAAATTAGTAAACAATTTCCATTAAAATGATTTGAAGTTTCCTCGCAGAATTCTGGTCTTATAATTCTTTTGATTACAAGGGACTTTTTTTTTTTCTAGGTACAAGCAAATCAATTTTTCACTTTCAATTTCACTTTCAAACCTTTAATTGAATTTTTATTTAAGTTACCATGTCTTCTGAATGTCTGCATTTTCTCATGCACCCACATTTTCAAGGTGCACACCCATTTTGATTTTTAGTACTATGTATTAAAGAAGTACTTCTGTAGCTGCCAGGTTCAATATTTACTTGTGTGTGTTTAGACCAGGATAAGCTTTAAAAGCATTAATGGTCAAAAAAAAGAAGACATTATAAAATACGTAATTTAGCAAATAGATCTGACAGATGTTTATATTCTGATACTTATTCTTCTAATTAAATTTAGTTTTTATTTCTTTGAATTTGTAAAGATGCTACAAACCACATTATTTTCTAGCACGCATAACTACAACAAAACCATTAAATGAGATGTTTTATTAATGCTGGTGTTGCACAAACCAGAGAGATTACTCTACAAATCAATGTAGAGTGTGCAGTGCTGGTGGGCAGAACACCTGGCTGTAAATTGAGTGAATTTAAATTTCAAACTCACTGAGAAGGAATACTTATGCAAGCATACAAAGCCAGCCCTGCAGTTAACCCTACCCCACATATTTCTGCAGTTTTGCTCTCAGAGTTGTTTTGTCTGACGAAAAATATTTGCAAGTTCTACTACCACGTACTGCCCAATGCTCTTCCAAACAAGGGATCTCACTCTCAACACAGTTCAAACATGCTTATTTTTTTCAGAAAGGCTGTTTTTCTTTTGCAAAACGTTCTTTCCTCTTTATCTAAAATCTGAGGCACGCTAAAGAAAATTGCAGTCCTTTCAATATTGCACATTTTCTAGAGCTTTTTACTTTCACTTTTCAGAAATTTCTTCTACAAACCAAAAATTCAATTTCCCATTAGTCACAAGCTTTTTTTAAGAAAGGAAGTCACAATAATTAGCCTGTAAGGGACACAGCAATTAAGTATGCTACAATACCTTGGCATAAGTTGTATTGTCTGCAAACTGTGACAGTATCACCTCAGGATTTTTTAAGTCAATACTGGCCATTCCTACTTCTCCTCTGGCAAGGCCTCTTCCTTCTACTACAGCCACAATAACGGACGCAACACTATGAGCAGAGACTGCAGATGAGGATGTAACTGTAAAACAGTTGCATATATTCAGTTACAAGCCACTACTTTACATTCACAGAAACATACTTACATTCACATTCCCAGCGAAATATGTGTTTATATTTCCATATCCATGGAAAGCCCTTTCAATTCACCCAACTTAGTTAAAAATTAAAAATCCTGGTTGTTGAACTCCTTACTTGCCACATCATACAGACCAGGCACACTTTCCAAAGTATGAACATCATACTCTTACATTAAACCACTGAGTGCATTCCTTTGAGATTGTCAGAACTAATCACCTTTTTGTAGCACGTGAAAATACAATTTCTGAGTCCCTATCTCTGTACTAAACAAAAAAGATGTTTAGCACATGCCAAAAGGCATGGCTATCATTAAACATTTGCCATTTTAAATTCAAAACAACGCATAGCTATTACGGCTAGTTAAAATCAGGTGTATTAATTGCAGAGAGATACTGTAAATTAATATTCCACTAAAAGCACAACTCTGGTCGAGGTGGCTGAGATCTTGTAAGGTCAGGGGAAACAATCTGATTTTATGCTATGTTCTAAAATATATATATCTACAGTACACTTCAGACCAAATAATTTGATTTTCACTTTGGTGTTTTAAAACAAACAAACAAACAAACACTTTTAGTATCTTAAAATTAGTTTAGCTTAAATTTTCATCACAAACTCAACTAATCTCATCTCTTTCTTCAAATATCCAGCTATCTCTCCTTACAAAGACCATCTTACCCCTTAACAAACATTAAGTGTGAAAATTAAGGTAACAACTCCTTAACACCTAATGTCTTCCTTTCTGAAGATCCTAAACTTCATTTTCTTAGCCAGTCTTTTTCTTTTCCCATGTAGATAAAACCACCAAGCCAGCTGCTCTAGCAATTTGCTCAACACAACATAGCATATCTACTTTGGGATTGTACTACAGACCTACAATAAACCTGGTATTTACACCTAAACTGAACTCCACCTAGGATTCCTAGTCTTGTGTCATTCAGATCCAAATAGCTAACTTCCTAACTGGGGCTGTTCTGTGTTCAACTATAGTTTGCAGTACAGTTGACTGGAGAGAAATTTCAATGCATTCCTTCATCTCACTCCTCCCACACCACTTCATACAGTACTGAACTTTAAATAGCACCAAGTTAAAAAACAACTGCCTTTTACCACGTTCTATGCCTGAAACCTTAGCTGTGAGCCAGTAAGAAGGACAGTCTTGGAGATGAGGTATCATCTGCAATCAGAACTGTGAGGGACAAGAAGCTGGGCAAAATGAACTGACCCTCCCACCTCACCCCAGCTGCCCTCTGGGTGCCTGCCACCACAGACCTGTGCAGCAATATGTCTTAACCGATAGTAAGAGTCCCCACGCACCAAATTACGCTCCGCTATTTAAAAAGCACTGCTCTTCAGTGCTAAGTTACAGCACTTCCTAGATATGACATTTAACTAATGGGGTGATGCCATTTAAATCTGGTGTACTGAACTGGTTTTTACCTATGAAAGACCAAAAATATGTATATAGCACTTCTTTTAGTATTTCAGATGATTTTTGTTTCATGTTTGCAAAATAGTGCTACACTCTTCCAAATTCTACTGGAAAAGCTACTAACGATATTTTGTTTGGAAATCCACAACCAGAGATTGTGAGACTGCGCTATTCTAACCAGCAAATGTGCAACTTGCTGAGCAATACAAAAGTAATGACCACACTATGAAAAGCAGCTACTACTTACGCTTTGGTGTAACTTCTCAGACAAACTGGAAAAACCCTTCACAATCTCAACCTTCTTAACTTTCAGCTGAAAGCCAAACTAAACCTTACAATACCTGAATTTAACAGATTCCTCACTTAATCCTTCTTGAATTCACTTAAATATTCAGAATAGATGCCATTATTAAATAACCATTAAGCTTAAAGTATTCAAAATAAGTAAAATACTTGCATATACCAGGCATGCCCCATTTACACTTTCAAAAACATCTTAACAGTATTGGATTTTGATAGCATAGATGTTATTTACTGATCTGAAACACCAGTAAACTCGACCTGCTTCGTAGTGATTATTTACATTCTTTTCCACCATTACCTTCCCTTGTTCTTCACAGAATTTGCTCCCAAGATGCAACGAAGTAAGAGTATTCTCAAAACAGAATGATCCTGCTGAGAAGGCATAATACACCAAACCTGGCATTTTCTTCTGAGTGAACTCAACTTGTACCCCAAGAATCAAAACTAATCCTACCAGGAATCCGGAAGGGCAAGATCAGAATCAGAGTTATCCAAGAACTTAAGGTTAAAAGGCTGTTTGAACTGCAACTCAGTACCACCAGAGCGAAATCTTTGATGCTGCACACAACTGAGTCTGAACCTTCATTTATTCTACCTATGTTCTGTAGGCCACAAGATGTCAGCAACAGCATTCACATAAAGTTTCATCTGAGGCCTGCTGAAAAGGTAATTGTTATTCTGAATCGGTAATTGCTATTCTGAATCTTCTACTCTCAACAAGCCCCGGCCCACCGTCATCAGCTGGTCACAATACTAACTTTTCTTTTAAAAGCAACTAGAAGGTGAAGATAATAGTAAGTATATTTAGATTAGGTATGGTAATTACACAAACTTTATTTGGAAGATGGTTAGTTTTTCAGTTTGTCACACCAAGAAAAAAATACAGTGAGCAACCAATGTTCTTCAGAATGTGATATTCTGGATACGCTGTCTTCAATACAGATCAATGAAAGACTGATCAAGGAATGTCACACACCATACAACAAGCATAAACAAACATACAGACACACACACACACACACAAACATAGTTTAGGATGGAAAAGACCTTTCAGATCATAGAGTCCAACCATTAATGCAGCACTGCCAAGTTACCACTACCCAGTGTCCCTCAGCACCACGTCTGCCCGGCTTTTAAACCCCTCCAGGGATGGAGACTCCACCACTGCCCTGTGCAGCCTCTTCCAATGCTTCACAACCCTTTCTGTGAAGAAATTTCTCCTAATATCCATCCTAAACCTCCCCTAGTGCAACTTGAGGCCGCTTCCTCTTGTCCTATCGCCTGTTCCTTGGGAGAAGAGACAGACCCCCCCTGGCTACACCCTCCTTTCAGGAAGTTGTAGAGAGTGAGACAGTCTCCCCTCAGCCTCCTTTTCTCCAGGCTGAAAACCACACACTTAAAATCAAAGGAAACTGACAACGTGGGTTTGTTTCATTAAGTTGCATAAAGTCTAGAGAATCGCTCTGTGGGTTTTAACATCATAGTTACTCTGACTCCCCAATTCCTGCAGTGGTCACAAAGAAAACTGTGGGTCACAACAGCTGTAGGAAATTACAAACTTCACTTTACTTACATTTTGCAAATTCAGTTCCGTAGCAGGCGGAGAGCTAATTTGTATTCTTACCAGGAACAGGTAATTTTTTTAATCAATTTCTAAATAATGTCATTGCTTCAGAGAATTGCTATTAAATAACTTTAAGAATGCTGAAGACTGAACTGATAATAATTGGTCAGACTGTGAAAGAACTAACTTTGAATCCCACTACTTCTGCACTACCAGAGCACACAGATACACATAACGTGGCACAAGGCATCACTACCCTGTAACACAACTTTGTTCATAAAAAGCACTGCAAAATGTACACCCAATGAGCTACTGTGCAAGTGTTCTTCTGAAGAACCAGTGTTCTACACCCTTGGAGAGGCCAACATAAAATGCATAAAACTTGCATCAAGAAACTTGGCAGTGACATCATGATATGTAATGTACAATGCGTTACAAGCCTAAAAAAACCCCATGATTAGAAACGTGCATAAATTTGGGCTCTTCAGTTCAGTTAACACACAAGCCAACACGTCCACAGAAATAATTCAATTTTTGACAATCTGAAAAAAGTCTGAATTGGGACAACAGGTTGCAGTACCAAAACATCTGCTCAGTATCTAAAGCAGTATTTTCCCCTACGGATGCATCTTCCACCGGCAGGCATCCTCTGCAGTACAAAACACATTATGTTTTGTGTTTTGAATATATTTCAGTATCTTACTGTACCACGTTAAAAAATAAAGTAAGTTTAATAAAATAATGTTAGAAATGTAAGTAGGGCTATTTCCTTTAAGAGCCGTTAATCTTACCTGAATATCCCATAAGGGGGGTACGGCTTCTGCACACAGATCTACTGGAAGAGAGAGGTGTTTTTCCTAGACATGTGCTATTGAGGCCTCGCACAGAAGAACTTGTGAAATTCAATGTGCTAGCATTTTCTACACAAGAACTTTTGTCCCCAAAATATGATTCTGAGGGAGGGGAAAAGAGAAAGTAACTTTTGAAAACAGACACATTAAACTGTAGATCATTTAAGTGGAAAAAAAAATAATTTGAATCAAGTTTTATTCAGCAAGCAATATATAAATATACAGCGTAGAAAACTATTTTTCTTACCAGGAAGAGACATACAAGCAATAACCTTTAATTTCATTCTATAAAAGCTCTCTGAAGTATAAAATGTAACAAAAATCAGTCTCTTTTCAAAACAAGCTTGTATCAATATGGTTACTTTACACAATTACATTACTTGCAGTGCCAATAAAAATCTTTCTTTACATTGTTGAACTGAAATAATACAATCAAAGTCACTTTACAATGCATAATTTCACACTCTAATGAATTCTAGATTTTTTTAAAGAATTCTCTGTCAGCTCTATCTCGCATTTGCACATCAGTTTTAAAATCCCTATCTGAAACTGCATGTGTTCATGAATTTTTTTTTAAAGATGAGCACTCTTTTTAACAGAAGGACAATAAAAGAAAACAAAGAACCATGCTCAAAAAATCCTCCACTTGAGAATGATCTCCCTTTGAATTTATGGGGTTCAACTCTCAGAAATCAATACAATAATCTGGGACCTGTTTGTTATCTGCAGTTTCTTTTACACACGTATCCTAAGATTTATCTACATTTTAAGTCCTGCAAAATCTCTTTTTCTCATATCATTCTTTAGTTTCAATAAATTGAAGTACTTTACTTACTTTCAGTTCTCTTAAGATGACTAAAACCAACACCAAATCCTTAATCTACCTTGGGCAATTGCTTTTTAAGATAAAAAATGAATTAAAATATAAAGAGTTTTTTGACTTAAAACTTACAAAACTACAGGTATTGAGTCATGCAGACCCAAATGTTTCTGTTCCTTCTATTACATTAAAAACTGATCTACAAGACAAAAATACTTCAGTGTTTTTCCCAGATGACCCATTAATTGCATGACAGTTTCTTATAGTTGGTACAAAAATATTTACAGTACTGGGGTTTTTTTTGTTTTTTTAAGTCTTACAAAACTGACAACTGGAAAAAAAAACACTGGTAGCTCAATTTTTTTTTTTTTTTTTTTAAAGAGTGAACAAATCAGCATTGCAATGCACATAGGTGATTTTTTAAAATAGCATTCACTTAGATTTTGGTGTAAGTTTACTCAGAAGTCTGGCAGAAGAGAGTCTGCTATTATCTTAGAATGTACTGAACCTGGCATAACACGGGGAAAACCATAATTTTAAAGACCAGATGAACCAAACCATCTACAGGTATTTTTTAAAATCAACATTTAAAAAATAAGTTACAACCTACTCAAAGTAGTATTCTAAGTTTTGTCTGTTTGGTGGGTTTTTTTAGAATTCATGACTAATCACGTACATTACGCAAAACCATGCTACCTTCTTCCCAACTTATGCATAATGGAGATGTATGTACTTCAGAAAGCATTTCAGCAAGCATTAGAAGAATTTCCAATTCTTTTTATTGTTTTTCCACTGAAAAAAATACAATTTGAACCATTTTTCTCTGCCTGCCAAGATACAGACTCTGAAAGCAGGATCAAGTCTTCTGAACTGGCTGATGTACACGTTCCGTATGGAGGAGTTGTTGAGGGGTCTCCTCCTCAGGGGAGAGCTAGGAGGCTAGTGTTAACAGCAGCTTTATGCAAAGGCTAGCAAATAGCATCCTAGGACCACAATGTTCTTACAACACATCAAGGATAACAGTACTTAAAACTACTTCAAAGGCCAGGCCAAAAAAACCCAAACCAACCGAACAAAAAAAAAAAACCCCAAACAACAAACAAGCAAGCAAAACAAAACCTCACAAAAAAAAAAAGAAAAGAAAAAACCCAAACCAAACCCACAACCAGACAAAAAAACAAACACAACCCAAAACCTGTAACCAACTCAATGCGGTTCAGGTCTCTAGCAAAGCAACTATTGTGTTGCAATTCAAAGCAATGTATTGACCCCAGCAGGGAACTCGGATACTACTATCTAAAAAGCTACATGAAAAAAGTGATGAAGATTTAGTTAAGGAATGTGAGGAACGACTACCATTGTTCTGACGGGATGAGCGAAAAAAAAAGAGGTGGCCAAGACAAACAGACGCTGCTGTCCCCTTCTCAGTACAAGCACCGCTTGCAACTGCTCTTTCAAAGCCTCACCCAAGCAAAGAGGGCAGCAGGATAAAAGGGGATAAAGACCCGGACAGAGATGGCAATACCGCACCGCGCCGCACCCCACCTCCTCTTCCAGAAACCGGCGGCTTCGCCCCACTGCCACAGGCAGCCCGGCCGGGACCACGGCCTTCGCCGCTGCTGGAGCAGCCACCGGTGCTGTCAGACGAGCTGTGCGGCGTCTGCAGCAGCCCGAGGGTGTAGCGGGGCACCTGCTCCCCTCGCCCGGCCAGCACCGAGGTGGAGGAGCCGCGGCCCGTGTAGGACTCTGAGGCGGCCGCCCGCCCGCCCACGTTCGCCTCGCTGCTTTCTCCCAGCATGGCCGCCCCGCCACGCGCGGCCCGGCCTGAGGCGCGATGACCGCGGCCGGCCCGCCCGCCCTCAAAATGGCGGCAAACGCGGCCCTCGCTCCCGCGGGGCGGCGGCGCCGCCTCATGGCGAGATGGGGCTCTGCTTTAAGGAAAAAAAAGCGTAAAACTGCGGTTACTAGTACGGCTATAAATGATTCAGTAGTTAATACATTGCTGGGCACGAAACGAGTGTCATTATAAATATGCAACTACAGACAATACAACGGTGACACAGGAACACAAAGAAATGGTCTGCTATGCTCTTTAAAACAGGAGTAAAGTATCTAAGCACAGTATGTCCCACATCCATTCTTCAACATCCAGCGACTCTTTTAGCAGGAGCTTCACAGATGTTTTCCCCATGCTCAAGTTTAGATACCAAAAGATCCCAATAAAAACCATAAAACTTTAGATGTAGAATTGTCTTAAATACATGTCCTTCTGTTACCAGAGCATATCCTTGAAATGTTATCAGTAACTAGTATTGAAAGGCCATACGTGTATTCTCATGAATAATGAGGATTCTATCCTTGACTCTATCAAGCATGAGCTAATAAAAGAACTCCTAATCAAGGGAGGCAAGTATTGCATCACACTCAAGGAGGCACATCCTGTAACACACGAGCATAAGGACCTTGAAGATGGTACTAATTTACACGTTTTGAGAAGTTTAGCCAACGTGCCAGGAAAGTGAAAATTCTTAAGTGTCCTAAATGAACTACCTTCATCTACTAAACTACCTTCATACTACTAAAAATCACGCCCGTAGATCAAGCAGACCCTTGCCCAGGTGAAGACCCTTCCCTTGAGTATACGTGGTAGCTGTAACTTGATGGTGTAATCGTATGTAACTTACTAACCAATCAAATATACATAGGAGGTACTAATATTATAATGACTTTGTAAAATGTGTATAAAAATCGCACAGAGAGTCTTGATGGGTATTCTTGATTTGTGCAAACCACTGAGCACCCAGCCTTGTGCTGAAATAAATAATCAATGTCTCGTCCTGGCATGTGAGACAAGGGAAAGGACCCGACTTTTCGGACAACACCAGCACTGCTGGGCCCTGGCCGGGAGTGGGCCACGCAGAAACAAAAGGAACGTCCATCTTCCACCCTCCTTCCTTCCGCTCACAGATCATACCGCTGAATTCGCCCAACCAAGCCATCTCAACAAAACCGAAAGGAAGCATCTTTGGAATAAAGCACATACCTCTGGTCTAGACCATGTTCTGAGGAAGAGTAGAATGGCTGTTGGTTCCCCACCCCTTCCCTCTTTCTCTTTTAATAAACATACCCAGACACACAATTTTATGTACCTGAATTATTCATTATTCACTATTCTGTTGCAAATTCTCATACAGCATCTTACAAAATTTATTGCTGGGAGTGTTGGCTACACTACAGTACTTAAAATCAGGTACTAAGAAAACATCAGATGTTTCCATATAAAGATTTCCACGGGCAAAAAAAAAAAAAGTTATGAAAGTACAAATTTCTGAAAGCCTTTAATAAAGGACCTGTAACTGAAGGCTGAGAACAGTAGATTAATTACTGCAAAGTTTCTAACTACATAAGCTCAGAAAAAAATCTTATCAGCACTTTGAACAAAATAGAGGTAGACGGTAACAATGTATTCTGCATCAAAATGACCGAAGTCTTAACATAGAGAAACCAGGCAACTAATTTTTGTCACAGTACATTTCACAGAAAGTGTGATTTTGTTTGCGTAAGAAAAATTGTGATGATTCTCTTTCTACAAATACAGTATTTTAAAAAAACGATGTAAAGAATGGAGGAACATCCTTAAGTTTTTAGTTTGTGCGCATACTCACCCCTTTTTTAACCTATAATCTCGTAAGACCTTTACAAATCACAGCGGATTTAGGAAATGAAGTTGACCAGACCATCTCCAGAGAAAAACTTCAATAATATTAATAGGATTTCAACCTACAGTGAAACATTTTACACTGTCGTGCAATATCACCCACCTATTGATTCCCAGGGTGTCTCAGTCTACTAGACTAGAAATTCTGAAGAGGACTCCATTTTGTCTCCACAACACAGAAAAAAATGGCAAATTCCCATGTACTGAACACTGTTTCCTTAGAGGAAAAGAAGTAGCACTTGCTACTGTAACCTGGAATGAGAAAAATTTATCTTAAAATTTTCTGTTGAACTTTACAGTTAGATAAAAAACCTGATCAGGGCTCTCATTCCCGCACAAACACAAATCCTACCGTAACTTTTGTCCAAACCTTGAAAAATAGATTAATTCCAGGATTTGACCAAAGAATCCATCAGGCAACTGGACAGCTAAAAAGAGTAGGATTTTTACCTTATCTAAAAGCCTAATGATTTTTTAATCATTAGAAATACTTCAGCATTCAAATACACATTCTCGTCTTGGAATTCTCTACAAATAGAAGTCTACCAAAAAGTTACTTCGTCCAATTCTATCTTACTTTCTATTTACAGGAATAGGCTGGATAAATCTAATCAGCTGGCTTTTAAAATTGTGTTTGAAACAACTTTAAACCTTCCTTAAGCATAAACACAGAGATTATCAAAGACTTCCTCCCCTTCACAATTACCTTTTACTGTATATTTCAACCGGAATACCATTCAGTCTCAGCCAGGGTGTGTGGAACGTAAATTAAGAGGCAATTTTAGGGCTTTTGTGAAGACAAAGAGGACTCCAGCCTTCAGAGAACAAGTATTTTCCACAGCTTGTTTTATTCTCAGTTACACCATAATCAAGTGTTGGCAATTATTGTCTTAAAAGCTACAAAAGCAGGATTTCAACCCAGCAACAAATTTAGGATCAACTCTATATTCAGTTACACATCACTGTCCTATAGAGACTTCTCTAGAACGCTTAATGTTAGCAAGTTTCTCTATAGCTACTCAAGGTATGCTCTATTTCAAATATCAGTGAAATTTTGTCTAAGGGACTCATCAGTAAACGAAGACATTTATATACTTAATGGAAACATAATTTTTGTTTTCACTGGTATCAATTCCTATCAGAAGAAAAAGCTTGTTTCTCAGTATATAACAGTGATGGCAAACATGAACAGGAAGAATTAAATACTCAAGTGTGTGGCAGTAAGTGCATGGCTTAAGTAGGGTTTTGTTTGGGATTTTTCTTCATATTCTTTTAAAGTGCTTTGTGAGATCCACCATCGAAACATGCTTGTGTAGAGGCAGATGCTAGCATGGTTGATATCACAGAAGTACAAAAATTACGTATTCGCACTATTGTTTTGACTTGAATATTCAAAAAAAAAAAATGCAAAGGCCCATATATTTAGGTAGAGATTAGAAATGTTTCTACATCTCTTATATACAACCAAAGAACACGTTACACTCAGATTATTAGAACCAGCCTGTTCTGATACAGTTTACAAAGTGACAAAGCCCACAGTAAAGCTCTTGCTTTACTTTCACAATGTAAACGCATCTCAAAGAAGATTATGCTAACAGTTTCAGAGATGAGATGACTTAAATCAGTAAACCCAAAGCAACTGGTCACACCATCCTTTTGTCTCTACGAGGCTTAGCTCGCAAGCTCAGGCTGTACATTTATTCTTCGAAGGACATCTTCTGGCATACAAAACACAGGGTTGACGGCCTTAATTTGTTCTTCTCCTAATAAAGATAGTCCAGCAATTCCAAATAAGGTGTGAAATGGATCCACCTGGGAGAAGAAAGAAAGTTTGTGTCCGTTTCCAAAACTCAATTAGCATTTCATTTGTATGGAATGAAGCTTCTGTTTGCTAGCAAGCAATCTCCATGGCTGGAGAAGACAATGCAACTCAACAAACTTTCATTTGTGCTGACATGTGTGACAGGCAAGACAATTTCCCCAGCATGCATTTACAATACTATGATTTACTCAGAGAAGCTTGTAGATTGTCTGCTGCTAAGATGATTTTGAACTCTGAATTTGTCAAGGAAGCACTTGTGCGTCTCCATTGGCATGCAATGTCATAGGGTAGGAGAAGCAAAGAATAAAAATTTTAAAAATAAATTTGATCATCTACAAGTACCACTTCCATAAAGTCCCCGTTTGCTCTTCAGCAACATTAGAATGCTCTTTAATGGTCTCTGAACACAGAGCTGTGCTGTAAAATCTTGAGAGGGAAGCAGCAGCTTACTGTGCTAGAAAACTGAAAGGAAAAACTGTGAGGAAGAAAAAACCGAGAAGAAACAGGAGCAGTTGTTTGGTATCCAAGCACTCCTTCACAGTGCAAACCTTCCCAAAAAGCATGTATCAGCACATAACTGCAATAGGCTATGAAGTCTCATGACATAAGCACCCTGTCAGTGGCGTTAATTAGCCATTCTACAAATCCTATCCAAAAGTACCTGTGCTGTCTGGTGCAGCGTACATCCTGTTTGCATTAGCGGAACTTCTGGATCTTACAGCAAAGGTTCTATACTGCAGTAAACTAAGCTGAATTACCACGTTATAGCCATACACAGGATCTCCAACCGTTGATGACCGCCTAGAAGGTTCAAACCACACCAGCATAGCGAGCCTTCCTCCTCAATGCTTTGGCAACCACACTACAGGTGTGATCAAACTCAAGACATATGTTTGCTTGCTTCTTCACAGAATGAGAACGTGGCCATCAGAGGAGGGGTAAAATAAATAAGTACGGAGCAAAATAATAAACGGTACACTTTAGGAATGGCAAGACAGAATTTACTTGTACAGATGGACAGGCCCAGAAGGGGACATGGTTCCTAAACGGGAAGTGTGCAAGTTACATATTCAACCTCTTCAGGAACAGTATGTATGTTCAGAGAAACCCATATTTCTAGAAGACCTATCTACTGCTATGTTGCCTGCTTCTTTCTGCAATTTTCTTTAAAGCAAATAAAAAAGGAAAAACCTACTGAATTACAACTAAGAACTAATAAGCACAGCTACTAAGTTAAGTTATCAACAACTAGCTTCTTGGAAAAAAGCAGCTGCTTTAAAAAAAAGATGACAGAGCTGTCTTATTGTCAAGTGGTTCAGAACCTGAAATACAATCACAATGTCAAATCAAGAGACTAGAACCTAGAACTAAGTAAAAAAAAAAAAAACCAAAAAAACCCCAAAAAACAAACTTCAAAAAACTCCCCAAACCCAACACCCCCCAAACAAAAAAATAACACTCCAAACCACACCACCCCCCAAAAAAACCCCAAACCAAACAGACAGAAAAACCCAAGCCAACAAACAAACAAACCCCCCCCACCCCCACAGAACTCCCAAAACAACAGGGTCTGTTAGGAATGGGTTTCTGCAGGAACAAAGCAAAAACCTGTAGGTGTCAACATTTCTATGGCAGTGGCCACTCAGCAGTGGATGAGAAGTAAAAAAAAAAAATGAAGTGACTGCTAACATAATATGCAAAAACTCTTCCCAAGGTGCCTGAATAACATATAGAGGAAAGGCTCTGCAAAGTTTCTCTTCTAGCAAGACAGAGATAGGCCAAGTTGAATCTTGAGGCCAGAAAAGCATTAAGACTTTAAGTGTTAGGCTTTTCTTGGAGAATTCTGAAAAGGGAAAAAGGCTTTCTGTGGGCTCCTTAGAAATATGAAACCCTTCCCATTTTAAGAACACCAAAACACTTTCCAAATGACAGGCCAGAGTAGAGATTTCTCGCCCAAGTGGGAATAATGTATCAGCTTGCAAAGAAACAGAAAGCTACTTCAGTTTTTAATGTAATTGTGGAGGAAGGTGAAGACATGGTCAGCTGCAACAAAAACAGCTACGACTTCCCTCTGACAAATAAGTGGCTACGTGTTCTATAGGAATTGCACTGAGGTCTCATAATACTTTTCATTTTATCTGCCCAGCACCCTTGAAAGATCCAAACTTTATTTGCCATTTTACCTGGACATTCTCAATTATTTCCCCGTGAAACCAGAAAGAACAGACCAGCTAAACCATAATTGCTCTCTCAACCAAGCAGAAAATCCATACCACCAGCCTCTTCGTAATGTTATCACAAAAGCTTCTTCCTCCCTCATCTAGACAAATGCCAGTGAGAGGATTTACTCAGTGGCTGGGCTGGCACAGAACAAAAGTTAGTGTATAAGGATTCTTAATAAAAATTCATGACTCCTTTAGATCAGGCAAAACCACCAAGAGAGTTGAAGACTACTTAACCTGCGCTGGCCTCCAGCTTGCGTATTACTTTTACAAAACAAAACAAACCCCAAAAAACCTCCACATATCCCAAAAAGTCCACCACCAAACCCAGTATTTTTACAGAGATCTTCCAAGTAGTCTTGTGAGAAATTATTTGTGTGGTATGTGTTATGGGAACCAGACCAGAATTTGTAAGGAGTGGCAACTGACTTCAGTGGGGATACTACAGTGCCAGTGCAATATAAAACATGTGCTCCCCAAGTAAGCCTTCGAAAGCAAATCTACCCCATTCTTTCCTTCAAAGTAAACTGCAGGCTCCGCAAAACCCTTACACCTGAATCACAAGTTCAGTTACACTGAAACGAGAAAATTTACTTATTCAGTTGAAATTTTCAATTAAGTATATTTTATTTAGTAAAGGATTATTTACCATATCTCCTGGTCTGTCAGCAAATCCTCCAGTCTCCTCATCCTGGCAAGCCAAAATAAAGCAGCGCAGTTTCTCTCTGTCAATCCAATGTAATCTACCAATCATCTTCAAAGATGCTAGCACCCACCATGAATAACATACATCAGGTAACTGGCAAGCAGAGAAGCAGATCGTTATTTTGTTTTAAACATGAAAACATTGTTGCAAATTTCATTGGCAATTTTGAGAATTACTAGGTGCGCTGTCATAATACCACTGCAGAGGAACAACACTTAAAGAGCATTCTTTGGGGTAAAAGAGAAGAAAGCTCCTGGATACAGTCTCTCTTCAGAGGATTTCCCTTTCTCAGGAAGGGAAAGTCTCTTTTTCAAACCTACTTCCTTCTTCAAGAAACAAAACCACTAGAATGCAATTTTGAAAGAGCTTTCACCTTCTGTGGTAGAGGCTAAAAAAACACAGCATCTTTTTCAGAAGTACAAAGAACTTATTATCAACTCGTTTCAGTTTTTTTGAAAAAAAAAAAAAAAAAAAATCTGTTGGTTGGTTATCTACTTGCCAGTGGAGATTATTTGAGGTTACACAGTTTCCTAGTGTGATGTGGAACACACTTACACCCAGGATTTACACCCAGTAAAAAAAGTAATTTTTGTCCAAATCCTACAGAAGAGATCATTCCCAATGTCAGAAAATATGAAGCCCTGATTTAACAGGATACTGGTTCGATTGGTCAGCAGGACATACTTCAGTATGGGTACTTTCCTAACCTGAGGAGTAACACTAAGCACAGCGAAGGACTGCATGTGAAGTGTTAGTGACAAAATTAAGAATCAAAACGAAGGCCTGAATTCTTCAAAAAGTTTACTAAATATTTCACAGAAGTCATGACATTTTTCAGAAGTACTTCAGCTTTAGAAAAAATATTCTCTATTGACGTTTGAACAAACAAAAGCAGCCACATAATACCTTCTCTGGTCGTCCGTTGAGACCTCCAGAAGGTAACTGACGTTCACAAAGCCACCAACCCAGCAAGTCAACATTTATTTGATGCAGCTGGTCTGTTATAGCCAGAAATCCTGTGCAACAATAGATCTAAAATTACAGACATAAATTTTTTGTGTATTTAAAAACTAAGTATAGTTTAGCAGACTAAATGCAGGAAGATCTCAAAGCAGGAATAGTCATGCAAACACAATACAAAATAAGCACACATTTCAACTTTTAGTTTCAAATTAGTTTTACTTTTCCATTAGAAAAGTATGTTACTGTTACAGTTGCTTTTGTGTAAAAGTACACAATGTGATTATAGAACAGTAAGATTTTACTATCATAAGACAGTAATGCAAGGTTTGGAAAAGGCTCCTAAAAGATCAGGCAGACCCATACAGTTTTATTTTAAAAACACAGACTCTCAAGCCAGAGTGCTCAAACTTATTTCTCCAGGCTGGATATGGCCTCTCTGACAATTTTGCATCCAGAGAATGGACTGTTCCTGTACGTACCTCTCACCCTTCTTGTGGAGAGCAAACTGAAGACCAAACAAATTCTCTGGCAGAAACAGGTTCACCCTGATCACCCTGATTAACTATCCTGGCAACCCCACATACATCTACTCATGTCAGGCTCACTTTCAATGTATGTGCAGATTAATCCCTGTTTATTTTTTCCTGGGAAATAACATTTACAGTGGAACAGCATACTCCCGTCACATTTCATGTGGTCACTAAGAAAGCAGCCAGGCACAAACCACAAGAAACCACAATGTCAGCTGAAGCCTGCTCATAATCGTCTTTTCCTGAGAAAACACCCCCCCAAAAAGGCAACAAAAAACCCAACAAAAGCACAAAACAGGGATGTGCCCACCCAAGAATACTGCAAAATAGACGTGATATTGCTGGAAAACTTTTGAACTACTGTGCAGGCGACGGAGTTTTAAGGAGTGTGTGATTACACGCATCAGACTTAATCCTCCCAGGAAATGCCATCTGCAGACAGAGTGGGTTCAGCTATCTTATCTCACTCCCTTGAACGCTAGACCATGGTCCAACCATTTAGACCATATGGGCAATGGTAGATTGGGGTATTGTAGATAAAACTCATAAGATAAGGCACAGGTACAAGGTTTAATTTTTTTTCCCCCAATTTCAAAAAAGGGGAGGGGGACAGGAAAAAAACCAACGTTTTTTCTGAACAAGATACCTCTAGTATTTTCATGTGCTGAGGTAAATCCTGGCTACGGCATTGATGATCACCATAATTACGTAAAATAAAGAGGTGATTGCAACAGCATTAAAATACTTTATTAATTGGCTTCTATTCATAAATTCGGGTGACGTGCAATAATCCCTTCCATGAAAAAAAAATAAAAAATAGGAAAGGTAGTTTTTATGTAAATTTTCTGCTGGAAGAAGTCATTGAGATTCTCTTCCTTGAAAGATCCCTTCATTTGTTCCAATTATACTATTGCATTCTCTTCTCAAGTAGATTTTACTGGGCGTTTTTCAGAATTCATGGTCACTGGTAAAATACTCTTTAGTGCTTACAACAAAACACAATAAATGTTCCCATGCCTGAGTTAGGCATCTCATCTTAAAACTGACTTTCCTCAAAAAATTAACCAAGCTTCCCCCTTCAGAAGGTTCACGCCTCATTTTTATTTCAGTTCATCAGCTGATAAACATGAAACATATTATGCAAATGACCTTTGTTTCATTATGATTTGTGGCAGACACAGTGATGGATCTTGTCCAATGTCTCCACTAATACCCATTTGAAATTCTCTAAAAGTCCTCATGCTACTCTATTCCAACAACATTACGTGAAGACTGAAATACAACCCTAGAAGTTGTTCCCTTATGATCTTTTTTTTTCCCCACAGACTATGACCTCCCAAGTCTCTACTCATCTTCTCAGATTTACCTCCCTATTTGTTCATTTATTTTAACTAAGGTACTAGAATCAGGCATTTGGGAAACAAGAAAGGTATATCCATTGGCATTACTGATAGATGTTGTAAAGAAACATTTATAGGCAGTACGTGATGCCTGCTAATTTAAAACATTGCCATATAAAGAAAAAGTTACCTGTCCTGCATGTGATTCCGAACCTGGTCTACAGCCAAATCCTCCATCAAAGTTCATGCAGGACAAAACGAATTCTACTGCTTTCCCCACATCAATGGCATCCAGCTTTCCCTGCAAGTCAGAAAAGTAACTAATGCACTTTAAACTCTACCAAGCTTATTAACTACAGAAACTTCATCAGTAGCAAAGAGGAGATTCTATACTTGTGCAAGTAATGATTTAGGACTTACCAGAAGTGCAAGAGTTGCTGCAGCACAGAAGGAGAACCTTGTATCTGTTTCTCCTGGAACATGGAGGGTAGGGAACGAAATTAGAGTGTTTTTGTTAACAACAAAAATATATTTAAATCACCACTGAAAATATGGAATAAAATGTTAAAATACTAGGTTTTACACTGAACAACAAAAATCAGCCAAAAACTGTGCCTATACTGTTTCCTTTTCCAGCCCATGGATTATTTCTTCAGTAATGTAGAAAGCGTACATTAAAACTAAAGCAATCTGTATGTTTACTGCATATAAAAGCAACAACTCATTTTGAGCTGGTGTATAGTCAGATATATATCCAAATCAACTCAACTAGTGGTAATTTACAAGTAATTATTTAATGTTAGAGTTTATCTGTAGTGTTCTACTAGATGATTGCAGAGCAGTGGATGCAAAAATATTTGGACGCAACCCTTGATCTGCCTTAAATTCAGGCAGAAGTAGAAGCCATTTTTGTTTTTAGAGGAAGACTGATGAAAGTTGCAAGTTTTCTTTTGCATACTTGCACCTGGAAGCTACACCAAAACCGCCACACCTATAGCGGAATTATCGCTCAGCAACTCCATACTGATGTAACTCTCCTAGCACAAACTCCAAGCAATTAATACTTGAAGTCAAAATTTAAAATTGAACCCAGCTGCAAACATACATTTTTTTGGTCAAACTGATCTAAGACGTTTCTTCTTAAGCAATCCACAAGCTGAAACACATAAACCACGCATGTGCTGTTTTGTATTACGTCAGGTATCGCACTCCTCCAGTTGTGCTGTAACTGCCTTTCAGAAATAACGCCAATCCGTTGTGCATTCAGTACGTTTGTTTCAACACTTCAACAAAAAGGATGCAGCAAACTACAAACCATTTTAACACATAACTGCTGCCTTTACAGTAGCAGACATATACTGCCATGATCTTGATTGCTGAATTTCACTAGAACAATAACATGACTGATATGCAATAGATTTTTCTAAGAGTTTAAGCATTCCATGTATTTTTAGATAAGTATTTTTACTTTGATACTTAGTTAAGTATTTACTTGCATAAGTATTACTTGCATACTTAAATACTTAGGTAAGTATTTTTAGAGTGACTAAATATTTATGCTACAGCTTAAAAATACCTTCTTTGTTCATAAAGAACTAATGTGCAGAAACAAAATCAGTATTAACAGAAGTTCATGAATACAAAACCAGTTTTTCCTCATTCCCTTATAGTGAAAGATCCTTTCACAGCCCATATGGATAACGATCGTAACTGCCCACCTTTAAATAGCAAGCATAAAACATTCCTTACAGAATGGCATATCTAGTAAGTATATCAAAGTACTGTCAAGTTACAAATGGCCAAAGGTTTTCATCTTTAAGAGCTGGACAATTTATTTTTACTACAAGAATGGAACTGAAGTTTAGAATATTTATGAAAGGAATGAAACACAACTCTGTCCTTCACAAAATCTCCTTTTTCATAACTTAGAAAATAAGAGCGTTCACACACAACACATAAGCAAAAAGATCACCCAAGGGAACTTATGTTCACAGACCTACACATGTCAACCTAGTCACTAAATTTTAAAGATCTAAAAATTACCCCATTTGTCTCCAGCAAATGATCCATCTTCATTTTGCAAGTTCTGTATATATTCAACAATTTTATTCACATCAACAACATGGAGACTATCATACAAGATAAGAATCTGGGGGGGGGGGAAAAGACATAGTAAATATCAGAGAGGCAAAAATTTTTTAAAATTATTTCTTTAAAAAAAATCCTAGATTCATAAAAGACGTTATTTAATTGACTATGAATACTATTTGGTAAGGTTTATTAAAACAAAATTTCATTCACTGCAGTTCATTATCTCTGTCTAAAAACTTTAAGAAAATCTCAAATGAAAATATAGGCAATTCAAGCTTAACTCTTTCATGCTTTGTTACTTTCCAACTTCCAGCTCTCCTTTCAAAAGCATAATCGGGTTTGTTTATTTTTACGTTAGCATTATGTTGAACAGAGTTTTGATTATGGTTACTTTTGTAATGGGATAATGACATCGTAGACTTACAAATTCGTAGTTTTGCACTGCTGCTACTTGGATTTGTGCAAGCGTAAGTTAAGCAGCTAGTTACTAACACCACTTGTGGTCCAAGTCTGTCAGCAATGATTAGTTTTGAATTACAACATTTTTATTTACATTCAATTTTTAAGTATAATGAGTAGAACCAAACTGCAATAATTTAAGAAAAAGTATGAACAATATGATTAGACACAAACTGTACAGTCAATATATCCTGGAAGAAAAATGAAGGTCATAGTAGGGAATACAAAGTTTTCTGAGCTAGCGCTGATTTGAACAGTAAACCCATGTGACACAATGTCACGTGAAAAAAAAATACTGTTCCTGAGCCCCAGCTGGCTTTGTATTTTTACTCATAACTTGCATAATCTGTAAAAAGAATAATTAAGAATTTATTACAAATAGTATAATAGAAAGAACAGTTGAAACTAAGCAACATTATAGCGTCAATCCCGAAAAATACCAACAACTATGCCTTTGAATACCTAGAGTTACCTGGAATCTTTCAATTGTTAGATAAATTGTTAGATAAAATCTAAGTCTTACGGAAATATATAATCATAGGATGCTCCTTAAAAAGCAAATCTGAACAAATTACTCTTAATTGTGATCAAAGGAAGATGTGACACGACCCTTTAAACATTCTGGATATGTAGATAGGACTAAACGGCATTTGTTCACTAACAACATGTATGCTCATTAAGACATGCTGATTAAGTTCACCACAAAAATTTTACATCAGCACTTGCTAACACTTTTCAGCTTCACACATCTAGAGCTGCATGCAGTTAATGTGAAAATATCTCCTAGTAACACCAAGTATTTATTTAAGAACTACATCTCTCATAGGTAAAGACACTAAGAAAACAGCATTCTCCTGTGCTGCCTAAGGGTTTGAAATCCAACACACTTTCTTCCTAAAACAGGATGCTATCTTTTTTATTTTTAACACTATTTATATATTTCTTCCATAAGATTGGACTAGAGATACATTACGCAACCAATCAAGCAATTGTTCAGAAGCATATGAGCCTTTTCAGTACTTTTTTTACATGACCGTTTGAACAAGAAGAACCACCAAAAAAAAACCAAACCCAAAACCCCAAAACAAAAACAACCCAAACCCCATACACAAGAGATGGCGAGAAATTAAATCTATAACAGAGATAGTTATGGTGAAAAAACAAGATTGAGAATTACTTTTTCTCAGGGGAAGAGTACACACCAAATAAACAAATAAAATGCTCAGCAGACTAGTACCCTTTTTAAGTCATACACAAAAAAAAACAGATTTGGGGAACACAACAAGAACTGGCTGCTACAATGCTTCTTTTGTACAGTACTAAAGTGTAAACACACTACACAATTATAGGTATTGCATAAATATGTTACATAAATGTTACATAGTTATTTATTAATGTTATAATATATAGCAACCATAATAGCTACTATATTCATTAAAAAATAAAATCAAGAGCTTTACTCTTATTCTGTTCATACATACCTTTCACCTCAATGTACACTAAGAATTTATAAAACCCAAAATTATTTAGAAAAAAACTCCAGTAAAACCTGTAGCTAAGAAGTATTTCAAAAAGACTATTACAAAATTTATCAAGAATAGAATCACCATTAAATGATCGTTAAAAGCACAACGTTCCCAAATCTGACATTTTTTTAGGAAATGATACAGCTATATTCTAAAGTTTCGTCCATTAGATTTTATTTTTTTAATAAGGGACTGAAATAGTTTTTGCCACGGGCATCCAACAGTACCTGGTTTGTAAATCTGCAATCATCAAACCCATTAATTACGAATGTTTTTTTTTTCTAAAATTACCCTGTTACACTTACCTGGACTGCACTGAGGGTATACAGAAGATGAGGATCGTGACCTACGCTGGCACTGATTCCACCACATTCGTGTTGACACGATTTGATGAATGCCAGAATTTCTTCTTTGTTCATTCGGTGCAGCTGCCCCATGAGATCCATCGCTGTCAGCCCCCAGTAAACACCACTCATCCTCAAATACTCCGACATACAGTATTCCTAAGTAGTGCATTATTTTAGTTCTTAATCAGGTAAGCACATCATCAATACAGAGCAATGAAAATACATTCATTAACATTTACGAACAGTTTGTAATATGTCAACCATCTTCCATCCCATTAACAACTTACTATGTATCAGCCACTCACAAATACTCTGTACATCACGCACGTGTGTATACGTATACACACGCATACATACAGGCACACGCACGCGTAGACGTCTGCACATGCTACATTCCCTTCCTCCCCTGTATTTCCCAGTTCAAAGTATCAAGCTCAATGTCAAATTCAACACGTAAAAGCAAAAAGGCACCAATTCACTTCAGATCATCAGTTATTATCTTGGCATCCAAACTACCACTCAAATTACCACCCCAACTAGTCTCAAAAATAACAAGTCTAACAAGTGCCAAACTGACACAATCTAAAGTTGCACTGGGAAGTGAAATCTCGTATTGAATTCTCTTACATTGATCACATCACCCACACTACCCATAGAAATTATTTTCTACAGGCAGTACTTTTTAAGCACAAGAACAACCACCATAAGCAACAGTGCTTGGAGCTCTTTTGTGGACAGTAAAGATAACTGCAACTTTTCTTCAGACATAAGCAATTATTGACGTTTTTCACCTGCTGCAACTGGAATCCTATTGCTGTGGGCTACATCTGATAACCTACGACTACAAACTGCTGCTAGTTAAAGCGTTTATCAAACCTAGCAAGCACAAAGCAGCGCTGTGTTGAGGTTCTGTGTGTCATCCCATCAAAGAGCAGCACGGAAAAGCAGTGATACTCCTTGCGCATTCCAGTGGAGGAAGAAGCGACAAGTAGCTCATTTCCCAGGTCTCAGAGTAAATCTAGAGCTAAATTGATAACGTTCAAATTTATACTCAGATAATGCATGCCAAAACTCATCATGGACCTAGGAAAATTAACAAAGACATCTTTCTTTTATATTTTGGACTGCAGGGCAAGGAACAATTGCAAGCATGCATCTAACCCTTACAGGAGCAAGTAAATAAAAGCACAGCTGTACTGAATCAAATCAATACCTACGTAATCATCTTTCTTTGTTCCATAGGAAGCTATGTAGTCCGCATGCTTCTCCGAAAGTAGCGTGTTGGGGGCATCGGGTTTTATCGTAACATCCTTCTGTGGTGTCCCCTGTAAGAAGCACCAAGGAAACGTCAGTTGCGGTGTCAGTTCAAGGTTTCCGTGCGCGGGTACAATTCAGTCAGCGCTGGTGGCGGTGACTCTGACACAGACACATCTCTGTCAGCCCCGACGACGGGGCAGATTTCGGTCTCACATCGCCCTTTCCGGCTAAATCCTTCCCGGGGACGGCTGCGAACGGCACCTTTCACCGAGGCTGACAAAAATCACAGATTCGCCAGAAACAAACCGAAAACCCGGGCGAAGGAGCCCTTCACCGCGCCGCCCGCCACCGCCCGGCCCGGCCCG
>VWZL01002517.1:48022-71965 GCA_013396915.1 Stercorarius parasiticus
GGCGGGAGGGACCCCCGGAGCGAGCCGCTTCCAGCCCTGGCGGTGCGCGGGGGCTCGGGCCGGGCACAGCTGAAGGGTGTCTTGGAACAGAGCAGGGGGAACGTAAAGGGCAGCGACTCGGCTGTGCGGGATCACAGCAAACTGGACAACTTTAGAAGTAGCCGTGGTTTCCTTCTCTCCCCTCAGTTCTATGGAAAAGCAAACACAATAATTTAGTGACAGAGTAGGTAAGAATTACTGTCCTTTTGTTCAAAAAAACCCCTTTGCTTCCCAATTAAAGCTGTCTAGGGTGATTATACTATTGATTACCAACATTTGATGCTGGCACACGTACCCCACGGAACCACGCCAGGCAGGAACATCATTTTGATTCCGTACAAGAGTATTAGGTATAATGCTGGCTTGCATAGAACTGTCACAAATAAGGTCTATTTTTTACATGTGTCAAGTACTTATCAAGGATGTTACATTATTGGTCTTCCTGCAGGTAAATAGGTTGGTGATTTATAGTGATTAAACACTATTTAAAGAGCTAATTTCCCAGGTGGCCTACCTGAGACTTCTGCAAAACTGATACCTGATGACAGTAATTGTGCCATCCAGCACTAAATTCAGATGATGGAGGAAAGAGACCACAGCAAGGAAAGGACGTTTTGGTGAGAAATTGCAAATGAATCCACAGGATTGTTGAGGTTTGAAGGGATCTCTGGAGACCATCGAGCGCAACCTCCCTGCCCGGGCAGGGTCAGACAGAGCAGGCTGTCCATGACCGCCTCCAGGTGAGGTCTGAGTATCTCCACAGAGACCCCACAACCTCTGCCAGTGTACGACATCCCTCACGATAAAAAAAAACGTGTTTTCTTGTGTTCCAGTGGAATTTCATGTGTTTTAATTTGTGCCCGTTGCCTCTTGTCCTGTCAGCAAGCACTACCGAGGAGGGGCTGGCTCCCTCCTCCTCACTGCGTCCCATCAGGTATTTATGCACACACACAAGGTGACCCCTGAGCCTTCTCTGGTCCAGGCTGAAGTGTCTCGGCCTCTCCTCGCGTGACCAATGCTCCAGGCCCTTAATCATCCAGCCTACTTAGCGCTGGACTCCCTCCAGTTAAGTCCTTATCTTGTGCTGGGGAGCCCAGACCTGGACACGGTTCTGCAGGCACAGCCTCACCAGCGCAGAGGAATTTGCTCAGGAGGTCCAGGGAATGCCCATTCTGCCAGCACTGACAAGAAGTGTCTATCCACGTTTGAAAAAAAATAATCTCACAATTCCTTCTCAGCTGTTCTTGCTGCAAACATAGTTAAGTATATACACAGATGGAAAGGAATAACACATTTAAATATACCGGATATGAAATAAACATGATCTCATAAATTATTCTTAAGGAAAAGGTACACACTTTCACTTGAAGTGAATCATCCTAATCGAACATCTACTTGCTTAAGCAAGTGTAACGGCGCAAAAGGCCACGTTCTCTCAAGCGATATTGTTACTATTGGGCAGCATCTAAATCCTTGGAACAGACATGTGCCAACAACAGCGGTGCAGGCCTTCATACAGCTGAACTGGAAAGGCAGAGTAGGAACTGAAGTACAGCTATTCACGTATTTCAGACACTGGACAACTTACCCAAAATACAATTTAAGTGATGTGACAAGAAAAATGAATAAAAACCAACCACACGTCTCTTAAAAAAAAAATTATTAGAATGCAGCAACAACTGTCAGAAATAACAGTCTGATCCTCTAATTTTATAGTGAGAAAATATTGCACTGTGAGTTTCTCATTTCTTTCCCATTTTGTATTTGAACAACCAATCACTTTGGAATTCAGAATGTTTAGAAAATACCAGCTTTGTTAGTCAGGAATTAAGTGAGGGACTGGACAGAGAGAACAGAGGTAGTGCTTAATAATGTACAGAATAAAAAGATTTTGAAGTAAAGGTTTCTTTTTTTCCTCTGTGCCTTTTTAATTCTATTGAGAAATGCACTAAAATCCTCTTCCATGAGAAGAAGGGACACTACAGCAGCGCCGGACACACGTTAAGCCTTAAATTTGCCAACATGTTCACGAGCTATGATCATTCTTTGAATCTGAGCAGTTCCCTCATAAATCTGAAAACAAGAATTGCAATGATGTTAGTTGATGATTTTTAAAAGGTTTTAACAGATCTGCACTTTTAAACCTTCATGGCACTAATCCAGTGGAGATTAGGATGTGCAGAAAGTCACAGAAAAACTGAGAAAATTCCAGTGTGACAGAGTGACTAGTGGGCTAAATGGTATAGATCACATACAAGATACCGAGAGGCAGCCTTGTTCTCTCAGGTGCTCTTATCTGAACTCAGTAAGGTTCTCATGAAAATAAACAGGCGTGGTAGGTAAAAAAGGATGATGAAAATTTCTTATTTGAGGAAGAAAATTCATAGTTTAAGTTTTGCAAAGTAGGATTTAAAACAATAGGCAGAGGGGAGGCGGTGGCTTGTGCTGAAACTGCTGTATTTCCTTTGACTAGCCTTTCAAGGCCATACCACTGTTCTCTTTGATCCATTTATTTCCATTGCTTCTTGTTAACTAGTGCTCTCTCTCATACAGTTTTGTTTGGTTTTTTTAATCACACATTCTTGCATTTTCTTCTAGAAACAGTTTGCATCATCCCTCTGTTCTATTTGTTTGCTGTCAGCAAAGTCAAAGGTAGACAGCAAGGCATATAGGAAGCTCTCATGCGGAAGGATGCTCCACAGGTATACTGCGATGTAATGCCAGGGCTGAGGCAACACAGTTGAGGGGTTTTAAGTGTTTCAGCGCCCAGTTCTGCCAGAACCTGGTTTGGCAAATTGCTCGAATTCATGCAAATTCACTTTGTCATTCACTTATAGGAATAATCTTCCCAAGAACCTTACAAAGCTTTTTTGAAAATAAAGAGGCTGTAACCTGTGTTCACATTAGTTTTTTGGTTCAGAAGAACTTGTTCATTCACAAAGCAAATGCTCTAACTGGTGCTGCTTACCCCATGTTGACCTGTTGCATAGGGCAGATTGTGTTTGGTGAATACTCAGTGCCTTTTGGAGCGAACTGAAATGGAAACTCTGCTTTCTCTATGTACCAAACACCCACCAGTCCCTGACGAAGACATAATGGCCCAAGCCTACAGTGCACCCTTGCAATGGCATGCATATTGGGGATATAGAGTCCGAGGGACCAAAGAGGCTTGCTGTGCACTCAACCTGCCCGAATGGCTTGTTGGGGCAGTTGTGGGGCCTCGGCAGCCCTTCCTGCAATCTACCAATCCGTGCCACCGGCACTGGATTACCTGCTGATGAAGACAGCCAGGGACCTCAAGCGTAAAGACATCAAAACTCACTCTTAAGTACTAACAAGAAAGGCGTTGGTTTATAAGCCAATGGAAATTGGCTTCAATGGAAATAGTTTCAAGAATCATTGACAATTAAAGAAGGGCAGTTTTCCAAATTTGAGAAAGGAAACTAAGTTAGAGTTTCTACCAGACTAGCCTAGACTTGTAGCCAGACAAACCTAGAGCAGAGTAAGGACATGTAAAAACGTTACCAGTAAACACAGAATTGTGTAATACCGAAAAAGATCAAATACATGGAAGAAAAGTTGGAAAACCAAGTTTTTGTATGTGAAACACATGGCCAAAAGCTTATACCAGCTGGAAATGGGCAGCAATACAATAAAGCACAGTGAAGTGCAAAGTATAAACAAGACACATGGACAAAATAATTGTAGAGTCAAAAGCCTTTCCTGAATTCTTTTGGGGATGAAGCGGAACAGAAAAACACCAATAATATAATACTAAATCTGATTAATCTGAACAATTAAAAAAAAAAAAGCCTACTTAGCCATGCATTTGTGATGGATCAGTGTAATGGAAAATCTAAGTATCTGGGATCCTGTAAAATCACTCTCAGCTTTCAAATAAAGTTCTAACCCTCACACCACCTTTCTCCAGAAAAGCATGCAACCTGACAGGAAAAAAGCCCAATCATAATAAAGTTCAATTAATCATTCATTTCCTCACTCACAGGAGCGCAATTAGTTCTAAGAACCTTTAGATTCCAAAATAGTCGTTGTCTTTCCTTAAATAGAGAAAATAAATTCTTGGCTAGTGAGAATAATAGTTTTAATTTTAAAGACAGCTGTAAGATAAATATTAACTACCTAGAATCTTAAGAATGACAGGTGTTATAGCTAACTAACATTCCAGGTCATGGTCTGCATGCACTTCTTGATATCATCTACTTTGATATATTTTATCTAGTCGCTATTAATGTCATATAATGTCAATGTCCACAAAGATTACTGGTTTTGCTGAACACAATTAAAATATTGGCGCTGAATAAAGAATTTTAGCATGGTATATGCTAATAGAAGAATTATGACATAACATGGAATAATTTCTTGGCAGTAACACTGCGAAAAAGCCCTGGGGATTGAGGGTGACAAGAGTCTCTCTTTTTCTTACCTGGTAGATTTTAGCATCTCTCATTAGTTATTCTACAGGATATTCAGTATTAAATCCATTCCCTCCAAAAATCTGTACTGCATCGGTAGCTACTTGGTTTGCAACGTCCCCAGCAAATGCCTTTGAGATGGAGGCATAGGAGGTGTTCCTGCGACCGGCATCCACTTCCCAGGCAGCCCTCTGGTACGCCACGCGAGCCAGCTCCACTTCCATTGCCATTGCAGCAAGCGAGAAAGACACTGCTTGGTGCTACGAATGAGGACATAAACTCGGTTAACGTTGGCAGCTTAAAATTCTGTGACAACCCAGAAAAATACAATCTTCTTAATACAGCGATCTCTTCAACAAACTCAGTAAATTGTACTAGAGGGGTTCTACAGAATATGGATCAGGCTCTGATAATTGTATGCTGAATTAGACTTTTAAGTTTCCAATTCTTAAATCCATATAGTCAGAGGGATTAAATACCGAATTAAGAAGTTCTTCTTTACTGCTTATGAGATTGGTATTTACCTTGCTGTTTATTCATATTTCTTTAAAACTGCTAAGCGGTGTGATATGCAATGTATTATATTATTATTAATACCGTACATCGTTTCACATACTTCAGAGGTTTTTTGCTTTCCTGAAAATCCCTGTTTATTAGCACTGAAGAACTTAAGTATGCCCTGGTAGTACATGAGTTTCAGGTTTTTGGGCAGAGTTTTCTTTCGGCTTTTACTATTATCATTGATAAATTATAGAAAAATTCCTGAAGTTACCACATAGCTAAGTTTACTTAAATGGTGGTGACTCCTATACTTGGAAACCCCAAAATGGCAGAGATATAATGGAAAAATGAAGGAACTAAAGAAATCAAGCAATAACCATGACAAATCAGTAGCGTACATCTGGTGTGAAAATGTAGCTTTTATGTTCTCTCTCTCTCTCTCCATCCCCTCCTCCCCCCACTTACTTCAACAATTGCTTTCCCAAAGATTTTTCTCTCCAAAGCATATCTAGTAGCTTTTTGCTAATCCAACAGCACCAGCTGCTACCTGAATTGGATACAGCACAGAATAAAAAAATCAGAAATTCCTGCTATATTTCATAAATAAGTTATTTCCGGTACTTACAGGTGGTTTGGTCTTATCAAAAGCTCCCATTGCGATTTTAAAGCCAGCTCCCTCAGCTATTAGTACATTTTCTTTCGGGACTCTCACATCTTCAAGGACGGTACCTCTTGTCTCTGAGCAGCGTTGACCCATATTAATTTCCTGAAAAGGGAAATTTACAGAGGTGCAACTAAACTGGATTATTCAAAGGTACAATATGTTTTCATTCTTTAGTTTACTCAAAGCATAAAATATGTTTTTATTCTCCGAAACACTTAATCCAAAAATGACCATACACACAACAAACAATAGCTTTGCACTTGCAGACCAGCACGCCCTTAATTTGTCCAAGCTGGGCAGTTTACTTCCTCCTTATATGAAATCAGTTCTGCAGCTGTAATCAGTCTTTTTGTCTTTCTCTAGTTCAACTATATCCTTTGAGATGGGAGTGGAAAAATTAACTAATCTAATATGCAGGCAGTACTGGGTGTACTACAAGCAAATAAATGAATGAGTTTTTCAGGTTTTTGGATTCCTTTCCTAATGTTCAACATCCAGTTTTGCCTACTACTAAAAACAGTACTTATTTTTTTTTTAAAAAAGAGAGAATAGCACCAGAGTCTCCAAGGCCCCTTCCTCAACCAGCAGTAGCAAAAATTAAAACTCACTATGTGTGTATTTATGGTTGCAATTGCCCAACTTGCTTCTTATCCTTTCAAGGCACACTACTTCTCATTTATTGGCACTTGTCAGTAAAATAGTTCTCAAAGACTCTTTTGCAGCTGTTCAAAGTCATCTTTAGACCATTCTGAGTAGTTCCTTAGATGAATTAATATTTCTGTATGTTGTGAAAATGAAAAGATCATTGTACATGAATGTGTGAAAATGGTCAGTTGACTAAGAGTCTTTTTTCTTTAATGGTGATTTGTTGCACTCCTGGCTTGTTAAATACGAGATATAGTCTCCACCTTTCTTCCAATTTGGATTCCAGGGCTATTCACTTCCACAATGAATCCAGTAAAGGCTTTGCTTGCAGGAGCTTTTGGGTCTGGATTGGTGTGAGCTAGCAAAAAGCAGCTAGTGTAAAACAAAGAAGAGGGATGCAGTTTATCCTCACAATTAACAACCAGATGCTATTTTAGCTAACATTTTTAATGTTTGTATGTGCATTTCTTCCATATAATAAATTCTATCTGTAAGTTAACAACACTTTTTTCTTGAGCCTCCCAAAAATAAACTGAGAGGGACGGAAAGAGAGGAAGTTTTAAAGATTCAAGATTTCATAAAATTCAATAAAATTACTTCAGATCAACATGCAAAGATTCTCCACCTTCTCCATGTAAGTCTTTATGATATTATCAGCTTCATTAATAGTACAAAAGAAAACTCTTCACAGCACGTACATAAAAATTAATGCTTAGGAAATACATTCTTGCATGCAGAATGTTATCACCTGATTTCAACGATCTTAATTTTATTCTTCTAAGTATAAGTTGCAAATAAGTATTTCTCTTAGAAATTAAACAGTTGTAAATCACATTTGCGGTGTTCAGTAATGTCAAAAGACACCTGGTCAATTGTCTTTGACGGATCTGCCTTGAACAAGGAAATAAATAACTAGAAAATTCAGCTTTTGGATAAACATATAAAGTTTTCCCATTATAATTAAGAAGAATTTGTGTGTTGCAAATCGGTGTGATGCGAGACACGATGAAAGAGGTTTATATCGTAATGCACGCTCCATAGACACCACAGCAGTATCTGGATTCTTTGACAGCTGAAAATGAAAAATTAAAATGAAATTTAACACCACCCTCCGACACGTTCCTGGCTTCACGAGAAGTGAGAGGTGTTTCTAGTAGAATCGGAAGCGACTGATCTCAGTCACCACCAGCACAAAGGAAGGTGGCGAGTCACATCAGCCTCTGGAGTACTTTGTCAGTTAAATCATACTTTTGCTGTCCTGCCTTGAAGAAAAAGCAGCATTAATTCTGCTTGATAGCAGCAAGAGAGGCCTTCTTGAGTGGGAAGCTGTCATCGCTCATTTTCCTTTTCAGGCTTTGCGCAGCGCTGAGACTGCAATCTTATATACTGATAACTGGTCAGAGATTAAAGTGCAGTGTCTTGAAACACAATGAACATTCAGATTTACAACAGATCTTTAAAGACTTTAACTTTGGGGGAGGAAGCCACTATATAGCATAACAACAGAAATATAACGTGAGTTAACACACCGGTTTGCTTTCCCACCATTTGTGATACACATCTTCTGACCATTAACAACATATTCACCTCCTTTCTTCTCAGCTTTTGTTTTTATACCGACCACATCAGAGCCTGCTCCAGGCTCTGTTACAAAGTAAGCCTAAAAGAAAATAAAAGAAGTTCTATTTTAAGGCAACCACAAATTATTGCAGACTATATGCATCAAACTGATGTGTAGAAGGTTTAAGTGAACTGCATGGTAAAAGCCAAAACATTAAATCAAAAAAAAACCCCAAAACAACCCAACCCCAAACCCCCCACAGCAGCTGTCTGAGCAAGAATCCAAACATATATGGGTTAATTTTCTTTATAAATCTGTAATAATAATACATAAAATTGTCTTTTAATCAAACAGAACCATTCTGTAACCCTTCAGTCATCACGTCCTTGGGCTTCACAAACTCTGATGTGAAAGCTGAGGATCTTTAAAATCCAAAAATAAGAGCACTGAGTTACATTTTGTATTTACCATGTCCTTCATTTTCTGAGGCTTAGTTGTTCAGACTTTAATGCATTGTACATGAATCTTTACTTCTTTCGATGTAACAAGTACCGCTTATGTAAGTAAGACCACAAGTAGAGTTTAATACCCATCCAAGTTGAGTTTCTCCTTATACAGACCTCGTATTTTTCTTAAACGCCTACACCTCCTCTTGAAAGGGAAATAAAAGGTATTAATTTTTGCTAAGTGACTTAGGATGCTGACAATTTTCCAAGTAATATCTTCTATTTGCTTATTGAATGTACCTCATTAGCTATTCCCTGTCTTTCAGTAAATGGCACTGTTTATTTACAAAACAAAGTGGACTCAGTTGTGAGTACATATCAGTGTTCTCTAGGGAAAAAAAAAGAGGGAAAAAAGTTAAAAAAAAAGTAATAGTGATTAATATGGTTTAGGAACATTCTACAGCATAGCAGTTACGCTTACACACATCATTGGTTCCTCTGTCATTCTTCCCCAGTATTTTTTCTGCTTATGCTCATTTCCCACAATGATTACTGGCATTTGCTGAAAGAAAATATTTAGACCATTAATCTGTCTTTTGAAAGGGCACAGGTTCCAGTTTAAGGGACGTAGGAAAAGACAGAACTTACCCCTAGGGAATTTTCATCCATGGCAGTTTGAGCCCCCGTACATCTGTATGCTAACTCTTCCATAATAAGGCACACCTCAAAGCTGCCAAAGCCAAGACGACCTACAGGTGGAATATTTCATTTACTAAAACGGGTTTAAATTGTAACATATTTGTGATTTACACAAATTAATTAACAAAAACGTATTCCCCCACATACATTTGATTATGTGCCGTGTTTGATTAGACATTGTCATACGAGCTTTTGAAATAAAGTTTTGTCAGAAGAGCAATAGGTGGTTTGAAAATTACGTATCACAGTTCCAGGTTTATCGTGTGATTAATACGGGACAAGGTGCACAAAGGTGCAAGAATGCTCCACTCAAATTTTTTGACTTCTTTACATTTGAGAATTAAGAGTTCCTAGGAAGCAGAGAAGGGGCTCCCAAGCTACCACAGCACTTCAGGAAAAAAATAAAAAGCGTCCATATTAGTCAGACCACCAGCTCGGTAACCTGTTTCTGACAGAAGCCAACGCTTGGGTAATTAGATACAAATACCATAATAGTACAACTGTACTTGCTCAAAAATATCTTCCCGAGCCTTCAGGTGACTTCCTCAGCCAAAGAGGTACCTCTCTTCGGTGTCTTTGTTATGCTCACCCTTGACAGACAATTCTTACGTGAATTTGCCCAGTCTCTTTTTGAACCTACGTAAAATTTTAGCATCAACATCATCCAGGGGCGATGAGTTTCACAAATTAACTACACGCTGCGTGCAGAACCGCCTCCTTTCATTTATTGTGAACCTGCCATCTACTGACCTAATTTGATGCCTTCTAGTTATAGTGAACTAGCAATCCCTTTTCCCACTCTCCATGACACTGATATTTTAGTCATTTCTCATACAGAAGCTACATCTCACACAGAAGACATATCTTTTATAATCTTTGTCATCCTTTTAGGAACCTTTCCCTATTCCACAATACTCTTTTGAGATGGAAGGATCTGACTACCTAATGAATTAAAAAGGCAAGTGCAATCTGGATTCAAGCAGCAGCATAATTATGCCTTCTGCTTTTTACTTCATTCCCTTAAAAGTCTCTTCTGACCTTAAATTTTATGGTTTTGACCACTTCTGAGCAGTACGCTGCCACCCACAGAACTGTATATTATAAACACCAAAATCTAGTTCAGAAGGTACCATTTCTCTGTGAAGTTCGGATGGCTTCTTTCCCTTCACATGTGCATCACTTCTCCTTTTTGGAATTGCATTTGCCATTTTAACAGTCCCTCAGTTTCATGACCTTCTCCTGCAGCTCTTTGCACCAGCCTCATCTTTTCTACACTGGATAAATTCGTACTATCAGTAAACTCTATCACCTCAGTATTGACCCCTTTTTCCAGTTCATTTTTAGATGAATAATGATATTATTCAAACAGCACGAGACTCAGCAAGGCTGTGCTGCTAATTTTTCCACAATGAAACCTGGTGATTTTTAAAACTCGTTTTGGAAGTTCAAGCGTTGTACACAAGGCAGGCATCCCTCGCTCACACACTTATTAGCTGCTTCAGAGAACTCCAGTGATTTCATGCGGCATGAGTTCCTTTCGCAAAAACCCTTCTCCAGCATATCATGTTTACCTGTGTCCACTATTTCTGTACTTCATCTTACATCCTCTTAATTTATACGGTATAGCAGACTTACTAGTGTTTATTTTCCCAGATCTCCCTTGGAGATCTTTTAAAGCAGTGGTGTCCAATTTGCCACTTGTAGTTTGTCATTTAATAACCAAGTGATTATATACTGCAGTAGTCCAGCTATTTCAGGCTTTAGTTTCTCTAGAATTTGTGGCTGAATAAATCGAGTCCTCACAATTGCTTCTTTTGTCACTTTGTTCCTTAGCCTTATTTATTAAATTTTTGATACAAGATAGACCCTCGGATTAGTCTTCCAAAAAAAGGGTCTGCTACGGACACTTCCCTAACTTCTTTTTCAGGTAATACAAGTGCAAAAAAGAAAATAATTTAACTTTTTTTTCCCATGATTACTCATTTACCTAAATGCTGCCAAAGCACTGCTGTACTGCACCTAATCTAAACTGAAAAACTGCCCTTCTGGAATAAGCTCTTAAACTGCTCCAGCCTCTGTCAGAGACTAGAACAAAATATGACCTTCTAATTTCTCTGCCTAATCATCTGACACGGTGCACCAGGGAAACATTAGGCAGTTGTAATCATGGTAGGAAAATCTGGTCATAAATTACTAAATCATAATCTGTCTAATTTGTCTCCTGATTACATCCACACCTAGTAACGCTTGTGTGTGTCAACCTGCCTACTGATTAAATTTAGATTATTCAAGTATGCAACTGTTTATTTTATACAGAATCCATAATTACACATATGGATCTCATCTAATGCTTTTTCTTTGTTTCATTTTACAGATTAAAAAGAGTGTTTACTTACCACAGCTTTCTGGTATGTGTGAATTCATAAGACCAAGTTCCCAAGCCCGTTTTATAAGTGGAAAAGGATACTGAAACAGACAGGGAAAAAATCACCACCTGATTCATCACAGTCAACACTTTAAATTGTATGCAGGTTAAGACCAAAGCCTATTTTTTCCCTTACACCAGGGTAGATTTACCTCTCCGGTTTTGTCATATTGTGCAGCAACAGGAATAATTTCTTCCACAGCAAATTTACGAGCAGCAGCTTGAAATTCTTTCTGTTCATCAGTAAGTTCTATTAAAAAAAAAAAAAAGAAAAAGGTCACAAATTCTCTACTATCTTTAATTTTGCCAGCTGTCAGACTACGAGAAAAGCGAAAACAAGTGTGTCCTTCCAGGACAACACAAACCACCACTTCTCGGGCCTCTCCAGGAAGCAAAAAAAGTTCAGTTTCCTCTTCCTCCTGGGAAAATACTCCTAAAATTAGGAGAATGAGGCAGATGTTGTCTGAAGGTCCTGACTATTCAGTTTGGACATCCAGCTGCCAACCCCTTATAATTTGCTTTATGCATATAATACGCCGAGATGAGGATGAATTTCTTTATACCATTTCTTTATAACCAAGTTCAACTATGACTACTTTTAGTTACTTTAACATTGTAAACAGCAATGTGAGATAATTATTCAAAGCACTTTGGCAATTAAAAAAGCTTAAGACAGACATGAGTTAAAAAAAAGAAGAAAATCTTAAAAACACTACACGCATACCTGACTTGCCTGAGCTGAGGAAGAAAGTAATTTCAGTTTTCGAACATTTATTTATAGGAATAGAAATCTATTTAGAAATAGCACCTTCATTTTAAATTCATGTTGAACTGTAATAGAGGATTTTATTTTTTTTAACTCTGCAATTTGCCCTGAATTGCTATGTTTCTTTCAAAAACTGTAGTACTTACCAAAGCTAAAGCCAGCTCCAGGTTTGCCTACATGTAAGTTGGAGCAGGTTTACTAGAATGCGACCTCCACCCATGCCCCGCCATGGTTTGAAGCATTCACTAAAGAGAAAAAGCACGAGGCATGAGATCTTTACAGCTCAAGTCTCCCAGAGCTGCTAGCCTGACCACAGCACAACTTGAAATGTAGAATCCCTCTTCAGAAACGACATCACGTCCAGTATTTAACAGTTACCACAGTGATAAAAGGACTCTTGGCTCCCTCAAGTGCTGTTCCCGTGAAAGCAGCTCCCACGAACTGGCAGCTCTGTCAGGAATCCCGGGCTTCAACAGCTCTGCACACGAGGGAACTGCCCTGTACACTTACAAGTATTGCACAATTGATAATTTTAAAACAATTGAGCATAATTAAAATGTCCACAGAGACATAGCAATATATATTTCTTTCATTTATACACACGCTCATCAAACCTGATTTTCTCGCCCACTAGCGAATACCTTATGTATGCAATGGATACCTACGTGCAGACTCAGCAAGACTTTAAGAAGCACCTACCTATTAACCCCTATCTATCAGAATACCTCGGTAACGTCCCAGACTCATGTCTGCCTTCTTTTAAGAAGCTGCTGCCATGGACACTGGAAGTGATTATTGTTATTATACTGCAAATAGGACAGAACTCAGCAGACTGAACTTATTTTTCTTCCTAATACTTATCACAAATTTATTCTTTTTATTGTAAACGCTTTCCTTTCTTTTTTAAGTTTAGTGCACACAAATATTGTTACAGCTATTTTCAGAATGCCTTAACACTGTGAAAATACATGTCTGAATTTGATTTTAAAAGGTTGTTTTATTCTCTTTCCTCCTTCAATAGTTATGAATCTCTGAAATGTTTGTAAAAAAAGTGAAAAATATTTGCATAAATTTCTAGAAAGACACAAATCAACACTGTGTGAAAACAAAATAGCCTAAACACTAAGTAAAAGCTTCTTATTTGAAATGTAGAAAGAAAAAAAAAAGCGTGATCAGACCAGTCACTTATTTCATAACATGGAAAAAAATTTGAATTAATCGTAATGGTGCAAAAATCTCACAGAAATTTTACTGGAAACTCTAGAAGACAAGGACATTACAGGAAATTACTTGCTGGGGAGGCAACAAGTAACTTCAAAATAAAGTTGTGGTAGGTAACAGTGCTCTTAAAAATAAGAATGCTATGCGGAGATGGCTACAAAGTCACACCCAAGAAGCAAGAAGAACACCGGCAATAACAGGTAACACCACAGTGAAAAAAGCACTCCCAGAGGACACCGAAAACATCTATAAAGTTGAAACGCAGAAAGACCACTGCCAGGCGTAGAAGAGGGGGAGGCCATGACACAGCTGAACACTGAACAGTTCTGTCAGTTTATTAATAATTTGGGATTGCATTGTCCAGCAGGCAATATATTATTCAAGTTTTCACAAGCCATGGACATTGCAGAATGGTATCTTGCTAAGTTTTGTGTTACTGCTACCATTCTTGTATGGAAAAACAAAAAATACCAACAAACATCTAGAAAGACTTCAGTCCTCCAGAATGTTTTATACCTTATCTGGAAAAAAGACAAGGTTGAAAAAAAGCCAGATCATTGTAATAATTTTTTTTCTTTCTTTCTTTCCTTTTTTTGTTTTTTTAAGGAGCAGCTGTTGATAAAGTCATACACAGCTTTGCCACCAGAAAGTTTTGCCTACACTAGAAAAAGTACCGAATTCAAACTAAAGCAACACCCTATACGAAAGAAGCTGTCACATTTATAGTCGAGAACTTATGTCTATTGTGGGCTTTGTACCAGAAGGTGTGCAAGGTAAACACCGAGGGTTACTCTGGAAAAACTCAACACTCCCCCCACAAACAGAAATACAAACTGGACAGCTGGGATTCACGGATTCATACCTGGAAGTTGTGTGAGTGACTAAGTGACAAAGGATCGTGGTTTGCCACATGTAAGAAGAATTTGGGTGACCATCTGTCTACTGTGATTACTTCCCTGTTGCTTGCCCCAGAGGAGCAGGGAGGTTCAGTGGATTCAGCGATGAGCTCCTGCTAGCGATGCTCGGATGTCACTCCTGCTGCACCTCCTGGCACTACTGCATAAGCTCTGGCACCATCAGAAATACGATCGCTAAGGTGGCATGACGAACACTGGAATACTCTGCTGCCAGGAAAAGGGTGTGACAAGGTTACACATGTAAGTGATGCGATCTTTATTGCCTTAATCCCAGAAGAACTATGGAATTTGTTCGAAAAGCTGCCCATCACAGAAAATGATAGGACAACAATAAGCTAAGGTCACTAACCTTGATTCTCCCTCACATCACTCAGGACAAACGTGAAGAGAGTTGTCAAGAGCAGTTTGCTGCTGGGGTTAACGCATCAGGAGGCTGAACCTGAAACACCAATGCCCTATGGTGGGCATTGACTAACTGTCAGCTTGCCTTGTCAAAAGCATGATTTTGATCTATAAAACACTAGCTGGGCTCAGATGGAGACTGCTTCCCTCCCTTACACCGCCACAGCAGCACTCTGGACCAGTGGCCAGGCTCCATGGCTCTGGGGCAGAAGACCATCACCACCACCACCATCACCACCAGCGCTGCCCGGAGAGCTGAAGAGGGGCCCTTTGGCTAATTCAGGCCTGTGAGTGACTCGACATGGGAAACCAGAGAAAGGCCTGTGTAAATGCTAATCAAGGTGCTACCCAAGTTTTGAATAATTTCTGTTCTGAAACTGGGAGGTTACCGGCGGTTTGATGTAGCAGAACGTTAGTACTCAGGAGAAACAACTATTATACATGACACGTACTTAAGAACACTAGCCCGGATGGGGCAGCGCGCTGTGCCCAAGGAAAGCGCTGTACGGAGCACCCCGAACTCCCTCCCCAGAGCTCTGAGGCCGCCTCCCGGCTCGGGCGGCAGCGGCGGCCCCGCAGCGCGGCCTCCGGCACCGCGGGGCGGCTCCGCCGGGGGGGCGGNAGGCGAGCGGCGGCCCCGGTGAGGCGGGGAGCGGCGGGGTCCCCGTGTGTGCGTTCCGGGGCGGGGATGGCGGCGGGGGGGCTCCGGGCACCGGTTCTGGAAATTGTCTGCGGCGCAGAAAATACACTTTTTTGAGTATTATTGCTTCAGCGTCGTAAAGCGGTGTTATTTAGGGTTTTATTAGAATAACTATTTCAAGACGCATAGCTACTTTGATTTATCTATGAATGAGTTTTTTGGTGTGAAACTTCAACGGAATTACCAAAACATAAAGCACTATGCTGGAAGCTGGGTTTTGGATAACGTTTTATCTTGCATAACGATTCAAAGTGAGGTGTCCCCAGTATTTTTAGCACCATTATTGCCTTGGTGCGTTTGGTTCTTAATTGCTTGTTTTGTTTCTGATGGTTGAGAGTATCGATTTTGTACTTAATGCCAGTGAAACAATGAAACACTTCAATAGGAAGCTAGCCATGTAAGAGTTATCTTTTGGCACAGATGTATCAACTGATTAAAAAGAAGCTGATTGTAATGTTCTATAGGCTTTAGGCTGTAATGACTCCAGGTGTTTACTGAATGGAGGCATCCAAGCAGCTTTGACTCAGTGCACAGGCTACTGGTTTTTCACACCAATATCAGTGGATTTTATTTTATTTTTTCCTGTACTTTAAGGGTAGTTGAGTAAAAGGCATAAGCATAATTTATAAATTTATGTTACTTAAGTATTTCCTGCAGCTTTTTGCATGTTCTTCCTCTTCTAAATCTAGTTTCAAGTACACCAGACCACTGGCTTTTAAATACCAGCACTCAAGTCTGCAGTTTGTGTTCCGTTTTATATAGGGTTCTGTTACACAGGTGATGTATCTCTGTGTTCCTCAGTTGATTTATCATCACAGCAGCCCTTGTTGTGATGATATACAGGGAAATATATTAATCTAATTTTAATGTTTCCAGAGTTTAATTTTAGATAGGCAGCATGGATTTTACTATGCATCTTCTAACTAGGATTACACACACAACAACATTCTAAAGATGGGTAGATGGGTTCAGAATCTGTATGAAAAGCTGATGTCATGGGTAATCTGACAGGGTTGGTGGATAAGGGAAGAGCAACTGACGTCATCAACCTGGACGATGATTTTCAAGGTTCCTTTCAGCCCAAGCCATTCTGTGATTCTATGATAATGCACACTCTCATAGGTAACGAGCAACTCCAGCTGAGTCAGTCAGGTTCCTGAACACCTGTAAGGATGTTATACACTGAGAATATTTACTAGCTGCAGGAAGAGCTCTAAATACTGCAGTGCTCAGAATTGAGGCCTTATTTCTAGGCACCTTCAAGATTAGGATCCATAACCCTTCAGTAAGTAAACAAGCTCTTTTGCACTGAGGCGAAGAGACAGCTTGGGATGGTGTTGAGGACATGCCTAAGGCTGAGAGACTGAATAAATCAGTACACTGAGGGAATGTTGACATTAGGAAGTAATGCAGACCAATACTGTTGGATTTATAGAGCGAAATGATTGGATTCAAGGCCTGTTAAGCATTTTGGAGGGGTTTTGCTTTGGGCTAGATGGATTTCCGCCTAGTAAGTGGTTGGAGCACAGTAGGTGCACTCCTAGATCATATCTTCCAGTTAGTTTCACCCAAAATTTCATTCATGTGCTTTGAAATCTCTCTGTAGTACCAAGTAAGGTGCACTGAGTGGGGACAATTGGGAGATTCACCTCAAAATTACACTCCTCACGTGAACTAAACTGTTCATGTAGACACAGCCCAAGAAGGCAGTTGTCAGAAACTGTTCAGTTGAGGAAACTGAGTCAGGAATACACCTTAACATTTGCTGTTCTCCAGGATTGCCTTACACTAGAAGCACCTTTGCATGTGAAATTTGCTACTTGCCTCTGAAGACAGGTGTCTGTGTACTTTCTGGAAGCAAGCTTCTGTATTAAAAAGCTGCAAACTATCTGCGATCTCCTGCAGAGTTGTAGAGGTTAAAGAACAGAAGTTCCAGAAAAAGGAAGGAAAGAGTGCATGACAAAGCCAAGACAAAGGCATTCAAGGAGATTTCTGCCAAAGGACAGGAGCAACTAGGGTAAGATACTAGAACCAACTCTTGATTAAGGTCACTAGTTAATGCAGCTCGCAGTTACGAAGCTATACCCTTGCTCAGCTTTCTCCACTCCCACAAATCGTTTTCTCACAGCCTCTCTTCACATCTCCCTCTTGGGTACGTGAATGAGAAATTTTTTTACAGTGCCAACAGATTTTCTAGCGAGCCAGTCTGGAGGGGAAGATCCAGTGGTCCATGTCTGCTAAGTATTTGGGAAGAGGGGGATATGAAAGAAGGCAAGGTTACCTGTCAAAGCCAGAACCATTCGAGCTTTGGGGCTCAAAATTATTTACATGAGGAGAGACAACACATAGAAGTTTCTGTTAGGTGTATCTAACAGTTTTAACATTTCTCAAAGAAACAAGAAATACAGCATCTGTCTTTCCTTTTTATTTTCTCAAACCCTCACTACTCTGTCATATTTCTTACTTATTATTCCTCTGATCACTTTTACTACAGTAAAAACTGTACAATGCACTGTTTATTCCATTACTATCCTAGAATACTCTTTTATACCAACCAACAGAATACACGGTGTTGCAATAAACATCTCTCAAAACGTAAGTGGAGTTTTAACGGCACAGTGACAGTAGGGGGAGCTGCAGAAAGACCTTTATAGGCTGGATTTTAATAAACATTTATATTATAAAACATCAGCTGTGGCTATGCAAGACCATACCAATGCTAACATTTAATAGCATACAAGAACTTAACCATGTAAATGGATATTGATGTAAGATACAATGTAGACATAAATTTTATAGTAAAAGCGGTATAGTTGTTTTGATCAAGTGCAGCAAATGACAAAACACAAAGTAAATTCTGCTTTAAATCACAACAGTTCCATTTCCATAACAGCTGACAGAACTTGTGCCTGCATGCTGAAGACAGAATTCAATAATGACTACAGCTGTTGCTGTTGTTGGATTGTGTACGGTAGAATTCAGAAAGACTAGCTGAGATTATAGACCTATTGAGGCATGTGCAGTGAAAAAGTAAAGAAAGAGAGAAATCTTGTGTTGGAGACCCTGGAAGAAGAATAATTGGAGTGAGAATATGGGCATAAGAAGGTGAAGGTTGAGATTTTCATCTAACATTCATGTGACCAACGACTCGGCCCTTTGCGAAACCGGTAGCTAAAACTCATTTTTACCATGAAAGTAACGACTCTGGTACTGGGTCAGATCAAAGGTCCATCCAGCATAGTACCCTGTTTATGGCAGTTGCAACAAAGATTGCCTAGGGAAGGGTTCAAGAACAGAGCGTTTACCAATAATGTAGTGATATTTTTTTCTAGTTTTTTTTTCTACCCTCCAAAAATTTTCCAATTTACACGTCTCCTGAGATGGAGGTGATGCCTTTGTATTTAACCATGCTTCGTGGATGCCTCTTCTGTTAACTTGAACAGCTGCTTTTTGAATGTGTTGGGAACCACAGATTAGTTTCTTACATTACAAAGAACTGCTTCCGTTTGCTTGTTTTCAACCTGACATCTGCTAACTTATTTTTTGTCCCTACTGCTTGAATTGGAAGAGGCAGTGAACCGTCAGTCCCTAGTCATCCTCTTTGTATCAATGATTTAAGATAAAAATGTCTTGATGTCCCCTTAGCTATTTCTTTTCCAAGCTAAATAATCCTCTTTGGGTACTTTTTACAGTGTCTTGGTTTTGTGGTGAAAGAGTCAGAATCATAAAGTGGCTCATGTTCTTGCATAAAGATGAGAGTATAAGTTCTGTTCTGTTCTCTTTTTCTGTTATTTTCCAGTACTCTTTTTTGACTACCTCTGAACAATGAAATGAAAATTTTCATATATTATCTATGATACAAAATATGATTCCTGGGAAGTAATAGTCAACTCAGCTCATTTTTGTATATAATTACTTCTCTGCAACCCTTGTCTGTATCATTTTACATTTACCTACTCTGAGCTTATCTGAAATTCTTTCAGTCCCATAAATAACTTAGTATTGGCAGCAAAATTTTCCACTTCAGTGTTTGTCTCCTTTTTCAAATCATTGATGAGTACCTGGAACAGCAAGAGTCCCAACACATCTGTCTTTGAGATTCCATGGGTGACCCCACCACTGCAACAAATTTTTGCTTCGTCTTGAAATTTTTAAAAAATATTTTTTGTAAGAGTATGTGGAAGGAAATTGTCTGCTCCTTTAAGGGTATCTGGTCAAGAACCTTTTCAATGCAAAAAGGGAGAACAAGAAAAGAAGAAAGCCATAAACAAGAACATAAAGAGAGTCAGTTGCACTAATTGGTGAGGGAATGTTGGTTTCAGTGACATTATCTGATCAAAGGTCTCATCAAATTGGATACCAAGAAAAACCGGGAAGCCATAAACAAAATATGGAGACACAAACTTGACAGGCAAACATAACAAAGACAAGAAACAAACTGACTCTCAGCTAACTGCAGGCAAACCAGGCTTTTGCAACTGATGAGGATGCAAACCTGAGGGTCCAGAGTGTTGGAAAGGGATCCGTGGAGCTATGCAAATTACCGAAGAAATGTGCAGGGAAGGGCATCTGGAGGAATGAAGGAGGAACAGACAGAAGGGGGTATAAAAAGGGCCAGTTGTGTGTGAGAGGGCAGTCAGTGCACTTGTCTGACAGCCCAGCGCCTGGCCAACACAAGTCTTCTTATTAAATCCCATCTTCTTATTAAATCTTTTTTTAACTCTCTGTAATATCAGTATCTATCCTGTGTGTGTGTGTGGTCAGGATGAAGTGCCAGCTGCTGGGGGCCCTGTGTGCGTGGGTTTGGTGCCGGTGAATGGAGTGGGGCTGGGAGCGTGGTGCTGCGGCCTGTGGTGCGGCCTGTGCCAGATGCTGGAGCGATGGCAGGCTGGGAACAGCCTCTGTCCCCAAAACCTGCTGCTGGGGGGACCGGGGTGGGGGAGGCGAGTGAGGAGCTTGGCGCCAGAGTGGGACAGCGGGGACAGCCTGTGTGCTGGCACGGGGGGCGGTGAGGGCCAGTACCTTCTCCAAAGTGGGCGTGCATGTCTCATCCGCTGGCCAACCTCAAGCTGGACTTGCCGGTGAGTAGGAGACACTGGTTCCAGGCTGGGGTATGGGGCAGGCAAGGATCCATGCTGTTATCCAGGGAGAGCCGTGAGGGTGGAGGGCCTGTGGGATGATGCCTTTGTGGCAACCATCAAGGGGACCAGCCAGCATGGCAGTTCCAGGGCTGGGACCCAGGGAAGGCACTGGGCAGACAGAGGGGCTGGGAATGTACGTGTGCTTCTGCATCCAGAGTCTGTGCGTGTGCCTGCACGTTGTGTCTCTGCCAGCCGAAAGGAGGAGGGAACGTAGCATGCGTCACTGTGGGTCCTGTGTGTGGGTGCTGCTGAGGGCAGTGCCTCGTCCGTGGCATCATGTGAGCGGCCGAGCTGGTGTCCTGTGTGTGCCCGAGTGTCTGCGTGTTTCCATGTGTCTCCAGGGCACGCTCTGCTCCGCTGCTCGCTGGGCCTGCAAACGGGAAGGAGGCAGCCGCGTCCTTCAGCCTGGGCAGAGACCCTGGTCTCCAGGCACCAGCTGGAGTCCAGTGGCCTGGCAGGGGGTCCTGGGCCGGGCTGCACGACATGACAGTCGCTCCTAACATCCCGTAACGTTTTTTAGCCATAAAAAGATTCTTTTCTTTTCCATCTATGATGGCTTAATTTATTTAAGACTTTTTGTTAAGGAACCTTGTGGAATGTTTTCCAAGTAACCCGAAGATCAGTTTCCAAGAAATCCAAGTAACCCAAATATCAGCTGGATTCCCTCAACTTCGTGCCTGCTGACTCCCTAGGAGGTCTCCAGCGGTTCTGTGGGCCCTGACTTCTCTTTACAAAAATCGTACTTCCCAATATATCATATGTTCCAAATCTGTCTGCATTATTGTAGTTTCCACTATTCACAATGTGCAGAGATGAGGTTTATCAGTCTGTAGTTTTCAGAAGTATTTTCAAGAATTTCCAAAATGTTTATCACCTTCAAGTCTATATATGCGTAGGAGGCTCAAGGAAAATATTGTATTAGCCCCGGATGTTCTCTTCCTGCTCTTGGCCTTTAAAAAAAATATCATTTTCAATGTCCACGCTTTTTGCAAATCAATGTTCAAACTCTTTTTTGGCCTGTCTTATTATGCTTTCACTTTTAACCTGACGAATTTTGTGATCCTTTATAATTTACTCATTTGAACACAACTTTAACTTAACAAAAGATGCTTCCTTGTTTGCAGCAATTGCCTTTTTCATTCTGCCTAGACATGCTGGCTTGCTTTTGCCATTTCTCAGGCCCTTCTGGAAAAACATGAATATATAAAGATGACCTGCTATGTCTCCAAGTGGTGTCCTTACATAGCCTTCTATATGCCTGAAAAACTCTAACTCATGTAGTTTTTAGCACTATTCTAACCTTTTAAATTCTTTTTAGCAAGTTTCCTCTTGTTTTTAGTGTATTTTTAAGTTATTCCTTGTTTCTGATAGTCAGAACCAAGTCAAAAGTTAACTCATCTGGAGGATTTTTCACTAACTTCCTAATATTATACATGATTTTACTTTTGTTAAAAAATCGTAAGAATCCTTATTTCATGTTGGTCTGTAAACTCTAATGAAAATAAAGTGAGGTTGGTTGTTTTTTTTGCCAGCACTTGGAAGTGTTGTGTAAGTAAAAGCTTATTTCAGGTTGTTAGTCATAGCCCAACATATATATGTGTTCTGTTATATATAACATATATACCACATATATAACATATGCTCTGTTATATATAGCATATATGTTAAATATATGTTAAATACAATGCATAATACATAATATAAATACTAGATTATATCATATGTATAATATTATATATACATAATATCATATATACACACACACTATGTAATATATTGTGTATGCTGTATGTTATATATACACTATATATATGATTCATATATATATATTATATATTTATTTGTAGGACTGGCTATACAAACTCTATTACCTATGTTTTCTACTGTGTAGTTTGTTGAGATTCCCATGTCCGTTCTTGAAAGTAGGCTCTATATGGACACCTGCCTCTGCACAGAGGGAACAGAATAACACTGAGCTGTAGAATACTACTGAAGGTTCTCAGAATATGGCTTCAGCTCTGACTAGCAAATCCTGACATGCCCTGCTACCTTCAGGTTCCCGCGCCTTATCAAGCCAGAAGACATTAACCCACCACCCTGCCTCTTACAAAGCTGTCCTACGCAGCTTTTCTCTCATTTGGCTCATTCTCTGACACAAGAAGTGCTGCTTTCTGTAGGTGAGATTGTCTGAATTGTTCTCCTCGTTGTCAACACTGAGATAAAATAAGGATTCATCCCTTTTCCACATCAGGTGTTCATCGTTGGGATATATATCCTGGAACAGAGCCAGGCATCTTGGGAAGCTGGTGGGTACTTACTGCTTGGGTAGTGAGTGGCCTAAGAGCACAGGTGGACTGGGTTTATGAAAGAACTCTCACTAACTTTGCAGACACCCAGTGGTGCACGGAACGCATAAACCCGTGCATCAGAATGCATAATTCTGATGAAATGGACTAACTGGAGGAAGCAACTACTCATTTAAGAAGTTAGAGGGACAAATAAATCCTCACAATTTAATGCAGAGGGGGAAAAAACTTCCCCCAGTACTTCCTCTACTAGCAGACAAAACTGCACATGTGAAATTCAGTAAGTATTAGAGCAATTGGCCTGAACTGAGACCGCTGGGAGGATTGATCAGGTGCTACGTGTGCCTGATTTGGTTTTCTTAAAACTATCCAAGGCAGCTAGCTCTGTGAGACCTGACGTTGCACTGACTGTGGAGGAGGCACATACCCTCACTGCCTCTAGTGCATATATGGTTGGTTTATGTTTCCATACAAGCATAGTAACAACTTCCATGACCTATGCATATTAATTTACTCGTGAATAAAATAATCCTGTGCTTTTGAGGGTCTTAGGGCAATTTTTGAAAGGGTACTTTTGTTTGCAAGCCTTGGAAAGTACCTTTTCCTCAAATTGCTCATGTGTAAAAATGTAAATGATGGCCTACAGGTGCACTTCTGTCAAGAATTATAGGGTTATTTCAATTTTTTTTTTCAATACAAAATGTTCTGTGTGTTGGATTTAGCCACTTTTCCTATGTGACATCGGAATATAGTGCCCTTTTGCTGTAGTGGTGGGTTGGGCTGTCACAACTGAAGGAATCTCAGCAATCAGGCTAATTGCTCTTTAAGTGGCCATTGCCCCATTCAGGTAGAACAAAGGGTGGTGGATGACAACTACAGGAAAGTTTACGACGAGCGAGCGGTGTTTGCCGGGACTGAACCTGTTTCTTGGCTGAATCGTGAAAACGCCCCCACCCAGAACCACGACCGAGGTGTCGGCGTTCCCCCAGCCCGGGAGGAGACAGAGAACGCGGCTCCCTGCGAGCACAACGCAGCGCTCCGGCTCCTGGGGCGGCCGCTGCCGCCTGCCCCGCCCCG
>VWZL01002517.1:72908-139141 GCA_013396915.1 Stercorarius parasiticus
CAGAACCTCATCCCCCGGCCCTGCTCTGCCTGCCCGGCGGGAGCCGGTATGCTTGCGGCAGAGGACGCGGGGCTCGCCGGGCTGCCCAGCCCGTTTGAAGGTGTCGCTACGAACCGATTTCTTCTCCCAACGTGCGCGAGATTTCCATGGCAAAACAAGTGCAGAACGGGCAAAGCCCCTTGGAAACAAGGCTGCTGCTGCGCGCGTCCCGGCGGCGGCCGGCCATGGGCTGCGCGCGGCGGCCGGGCAGAGCGGGCCGGTGGAGCAGCCGGTGCCGGGATGTCACGGGCGCGCTCTGCGGAGTGTTTACAACTCGGAAAACTCTTATTTTATAATTCATCTCTGTGGTCTGAACCTTGGTCTGGCTGAAAGAAAATTCACAGCTTGGCTTCCTCCCAGAAAGGAAAAGGGTGGTGGGGGGGGAAGCCTTTAGGGAGGGAAAACAAGCTAGAAAGAAATTAAGAGTGTTTCAAAGGTGAAATCTAAATAGGTGAGTGTGTAGTTATTTAACTTCTGAGAGAACCTGTTCCTACTCCTGTGGAATTCCAATGGTTTTGCAGGTTACTGCAGAGGGAGTAGGCCTAGCACCGTGGATACTCGGCACTGATGGTAGAAGGGTGGGCTTGGAAATATTCCTCTGAAAGAAGAGCAGGAATACAGTATTCATGGAAGGGAAAATACCTTTGGATAGTGTTCAATAAGTGCTGTGTATGCTTCCTCACTTGCCGTTTGTAAGCAAGAGCACCCTGGTAAGAAAGCCATGACAGGGACTGCTGAGCGTTGTCCTGTCATAATACAATAATTTTTTAACTTCATTTTTCGGATAAGAAAGGGTGATCCTTTAGTTATTCAAATTGAGGGAGGAGGGCTGTGTATCTGTAATCAATTTGTAGTTCTGAAGAATTATTCCGACAATAAATTTTGCTGTTTTAGCTGTTTCATGTCATCAGTGTGTTTACTTCCTTTTGTCTCATTTGCATCTGTGGATTTGGTTAGTGATAGCGTGTACTGTGTTACCACATTTGCAGGGATCTTGAGTAGTTGCTCTAGTCTTGTATTGGGAAGCAAGGTTTGAATTCAGATTTGTTTTCCCTGTTAGATCACATAATGTTAAAGACTCACAAAAGGAAAGCGCAGCATTTCCAAATTCAGCATATACAGTATGCTTTCCTTTTAAATTAGGTTGCTGTAATAGTTATTCTCTTGACTTTGTTGTCTCTGCCAGTAGCTGGTTATTTATTAGCCCACAGGTATATTTTTCATAGGTATAGGTGTCTTAAACCTTTCTCCTTGGAATATCAAGGATTCCTCAGTTTCAGCATTTATAAATGACAAAGGCAAATTCTTCTCAAAAGTGTAGGTCTTTTAACTTGCGGCATCAGTCTGATTCTGTAGAAGAGATGAGTCGAGCCTGTGGTTGACAGCTGACCTTAGGCTCCGTGAGCAGTTTTGTAACTGCCTCAGGTTTCTCTTTGCGGCAACAAGGATCCCATCCTATGGCTGGTTATTAGAGTGACTGCTGGAAGCCCAAGGTGCGGGACAGAATGGTTGGCTGGTGGCGTGAATGTGGCTCTGTAAAGGTTCTGATAAGCCCACAGGCACTTTGAGGCCTGTTCCTCTTAAGCTCCCCCACTTTTAAGCTGCATTGTCTGTCTGCATGTGCGAGATGGATTGTGAGTTCATCTTTGAAAACAAGCTTCTTCGTGGTTCCTTAAGTTTAGTCTTCATTGGGGTAGCTGTAAGCTGTCTCCAGGAATTGCATCAAGTTTTTCCTTAAAATGGGTTAAATATGAAGGATTTGTTAAGAACAATGGCATTGACTTTATTGAGGCCTCTCTTTCTAGCAGGGGACTTCCAGATGAGAAAAACCAAAGTTCTTTCACAACAGGAAGGTTGCCACTGAAGCTTAAGGAGGCAAATTACTCATTATTTCCTTTTCTCATGATAGCTGATTTTTGAGGTTGTGGGATCTTTATTTTTTAACCAAAGTAGTATTTTCTTTCATGTAACTGCAGTATTAGGGGCTGTGATGTGGCCGTTGAAATGGATGGTAAAATTCTTGTTGACTTCATTGCAGAATCAGGGTCTTAGCGGTGATTGTGCCATGAGCAATTTCCTGTGGTAGTGGACTGCAGTTCAGGTGTTAGCTTACAAATCACCAAAGACCAAATGTACGATGACATTGCCTTTAAAGAAAGCTTTTATCACTATTTTAAGGAACATTATTGAGAGGAAGTATATCAAGTGCCAAATTTTATTACTTTCAACTTAAATTTAGCTAGCTAGCTTTTTTGTATCTGCATATTTAGATCCTCTCTAGGAGGAACTACTTTCCTATGATTTCTTTTGCCAGTAGCAGGTGCAACCAAAACTTGGTCTGTAATTGGGATTCCTGGTTACTGCTGTGAAGTGACCATGCCATTTTTTTTTACTAAAAAGAATTGTATTTGTTTATTTTCCCAGGTAGGGGAGGTTCTTCTGTTTCCCTTGGAAGAGCTTTTGATGACCTATGAAACTTTCTATTAAGATGTGTTACTTCTTGTAGCTTGGCCTGCATTTCCCTGTCTTAATCTCATCCAGCGACACGTGTGCGCCGTGCAGGAAGGGCATCCCCAGTCTGAGGCAAATGGGCTGTTTAGCCGTAGCAGCGCCATACGATGTGGAAGCTGTTGGCTGTGACGCTGCTGCAGATAAAGCCTCCTTCGCTCCTGCTGGTAAATCCTTGTGTGCCATGTAATTCATTTCACCTTCTGAGGTTCAAATTTCATACCAGTGGGTGACATTCATATTAAAGCTGAAACTTAATTTAACACTTTATTCATATTTGAATATACTCAGAAGTGTTAGAAGTAGGTGAAACTCGGATTCAGATTGTTTGAACCTTTCTTCCTCTGACATAAATTTGGTCCGCTTTATCTAGGCTTTGCAGTGCCTATTTTAGGTGGGATAAATAATTTACTCTTTGAGCACATCTGCTGAACCTAGGTACAAAGCTTCACCAGTGTCTGATTTTGCTAACATCCTAGTTTTAGGTAAAACAATTCACTGTGTAATAAATTTAGGGCGCTGGGGAGAAAAGCAGAGAGAGAATTTCAGAAGCAGCACTTTGTAGTGTTTCCTGTTCTTTATTATGGCACATAGGTCTCTTTGAGTGGTAACTTTCTGTCTTAGCACGCTGCTTCATCTTCTGCCTGGTCCTGTGGTACTGTCCTCCACAACATCCTTGTCCCAAGAGTTGCAGTCAATGGCTCAATATCCAAGTGGAAACCAGTAACGTGTGGTGTCTGTATTGGGACCAATGCTATTTAATATCTTCATCAACAATAATGGATAGTGGGATCGAGGGCAGCCTCAGCAAGTTTGCAGATGACACTAAGCTGAGTGGTGCAGTTGATTCACTAGAAGGAAGGGATGCCATCCGGAGGGACCTGGACAGGCTTGAGGAGTGGACCCATGAGAACCTCTTGAAGTCCAACAAGGCCAAATGCAAGGCCCTGCACCTTGGTCAGGGCGATCCTTGGTATCAATGCAGGCTGGGAGATGAGTGGTTTGAGAGCAGCCTTGCAGAGAAAGACTTGGAGATACCAGTGGCTGAAAAAGTGGACATGAGCTGGCAACGTGTGCTCGCAGCCCAGAAAGCAAACCATATCCTGGGCCACATCAAAAGAAGCGTGTCCAGCAGGTCGAGGAAGGTGATTCTGCCGCTCTATTCTGCTCTGGTGAGACCCTGCCTGGAGTACTGCATCCAGCTCTGGGGTCCTCAGACACAGACCTGTTGGAGCGGGTCCAGAGGAGGGCCACGAGGATGATCAGAGGGCTGGAGCACCTATGCTATGAGGACAGGCTGAGAGAGTTGGGGTTCAGCCTGGAGAAGAGAAGGCTCTGTCCAGGGAGTCCTTATTGCGGCTGTTCAGTATATAAAGGGGGTTTATAAGAAAGATGGAGAAAGGCTTTTGTTACCAAGGCCTGTATTGACAGGACAAGGGGCAGTGGTTTTAAACTGAAGGAGGGTAGATTTAGATTGGGCATAAGAAAGAAATTTTTTATGATGTGGGTGATGAGATGCTGGAACAGGTTTCACAGAAGTTGTGGATGCCCCATCACTGGAAGTGTTCAAGGCTAGGTTGGATGGGGCTTAGAGCAACCTGATCTAATGAAAGATGTCTGTGGTGGCGGGGTTGGACTAGATGATCTTCACAGGGCCCTTCCAACCCAAACCATTCTATGGTCCGTATATCGCTTTGTATTTGTAGCAAGCACCTATTGCCCAAGTTGTTTAGGTAACTAAAATACTTACACCATCCCTCAAATTTGCCTGGGTAGTAACTACATGAAGGAGAAGGTGGTGTGTTGACTTTAAATTGTGTTGAGATTCTGAACAGTAGTTAATTAAATTGAATTTTATTATCTGTTCCAAATTTTTGCATTAAAAAAGTAAATTCCATGAGTACTAAAACTCAGGAAGCCAGGTTTCCTATGCTCGTGTCTTGTGACTGATTGACTTTGTTGTCAAAGTCAATGAAGTTTTGGGGGACATTTAGACAGTAACTTGCCTTCCTTCCATCTTTGGTTCTCTGCAGCCTAATACGGTGTTTGCTTAACCTTTCATGTCTGAAGGCATGTACAAGGTAGCCTTTCTCTGCCATCTCCTGATTTTCACAAAATGAAAGATTATCTTAATATGTGTATCCACTTTTCTAGCAGATTCAATGGAAGTTGATGATGTGAATCATAAGTTATTGGAAAGTATAAACAAAATGCGTGCAGAAGGTTTATGCAATCACACTGTGGATTTGTTGAAAAATAGGTTTAATAAACAAAACAGAATACTTGCAAAAGGGTGACTTGTTAAAAAAAAAATGAAGGTACTGCAGTTATGTACTTTTGTTGAGGTAAAAGTGACAAAACCATTTCAGGTCACTTACGTGGCTGCTGTTTCTTGGCTTCATAAACATAAAATGAATGCAGTAGGGGACACATACAAGACCATCACGCTTTGTGTATGTGAGCTAGCTTTCTAATATTGCAAAGCAAAGTACAAGGAACGTTTCTTCCCAGAGCAGAATTGGGCTCTAAATCAGGTGTCTGATGTGGAGATGTGCCTCCATACTCTGAGCTGTATGACATGTTTATTACTTCTAGTCAGGAAGTTCATGATCCTGTTGCATATTTTTATAATGAGTTTGTTTTCTTGGAATAGATAAGACATAAAGTATATATCATAATTCACTGAACAATCAGTATGGTGTCAAGAAAGAGTTAGAAAAGCAGTACAAATTTATTTCATTTTACCGTTTTGTCATTACAAGATTTTAACTCAAATATATCTCTAAAGAAGTTAATAGAAAGTTGTGCCCCAAAACTTTAGGAAGTACAGGACTGATAATCCTAACTTTTCCTTGTGCATATTAAACTACAATTTTAGAGAGAAAATAAAGATCCCTATAGAACTACGTGAGAGTAAACACAAAGGTTTGCAGTAGCTTTCTAGATAAATTACATTCGATTATGTAAATATGCATTTCAAGACTGCTTAAATACACGTTTGTAATCCGTACTTTGAAGACTTTAAATGCATGTTATTGACTGTAACAGGATACGATATAAATATGTATCTAGACAGTGTTAAAGACATATGCTATTTTTATTGGACTATGGTGACTATCTCTATTAATGTGTGTTTTAAAAAAATGTAGAGTATTTACCCAATAGAACAGAGAGTTTCTGAACAGCAATGTGGTTTATTGTGTATTATGATAAAACCCTGATTACAAAGATAACTGGACATTCTTAGTTTTTTGTGCAGTTGTGGTATTTCAGAAGCATGGTGATAGTGATGCCTTCACGGGATTCCTACAGTTTGCTGATCTCGCAAACAGTTTAAACTTCTCTTCCCCATTTGTATTATCATGGAGAATTTTAAGGGATGACTTGGATTTATAAAGCTAGGCGTATTATAAGTTTTTGCAAGAGGTCTTCAACAGGTTTTTGACGAGATGCAAGCAATACTTCAGTTAAATTTACAAACATCTCCTTTGATACAACAATAAGTGCTTACTTTATTAATCTAAGTGTCTGAGTTGAACTCGGTGTACCTTCTCAAAATATGAAAAGTACTGCGTATCAGAAACAGTTAGGTCAGTAAGTGAATAGGCAGTAAAACCAGTAGGATTTACTGAATACAAATTGCTCATCTAGTGGTCTAGTGCTTCTTTGTATTTCCTGAGCCAAATTAATTACTTCAGTTTCCGGTCCAATTAAGATTCTGGAGTATGTGAAAGCATCCAGACTCTGATTTATCATCCTTTAGAGCTTGAGTATTGTACTTCTTTCAGCTTACTGACTTAAGCTGAGCTGTTCTTGGGAGTAAGGTGTTGCTCAGCCATGAACAGGGATGACGCAGTCGGAACATCTTTAAGTAAGGAGATTAACTTAACTGTTACACGCAGTTATACAGTGTTCAGTTGGTTATTGCTGAGGGGTATGACTGTCACTGAACGTTACCTAGAAAGAAATAGTTTAATAAGCTAGGCTTCTTTATGATTAAATAAACATTGTTTTGTCTTTTAACAAGCAGGATATTCCCCTCAACTATGTTGAGTGGAAACTTTCTCTGCTAACATACACTTTAAAAATGATGTAATGAAATTAACTCTGACCTTTGCGCAGTTTCTACGTGATACAAACTGGAGGGAAGTGTGGGTGTGTAATGGAGTTGTCATGCGGGAGGAGATAAAGCACAAACCCAGTGCTCCCAGTAGAACTCCCCGTGTTACGGGAACTCCCTGTGCATATGGAATTTTTAAAGCCTTTAGTGTTCTTATTTCCCTGGGCTGTGTGCTCTGAAATGGGAGACACTGGACAGAAACATGAAGCGTAACTGTTGCAGAGTTAGAATTACTTACCATAACTTGGTAGTTTTGTCAGAGTCAGTGAATCCTTCTGTTCAGGAATCCATGGATATTTCTATGCATCAGGGCACTGAGAACACAAACAGGTCATCGTTGCCCTGAGGAGTCTCACGTGGGGCTTCCGCCCGCCGCCTCTGCCCACGGGTGCCATTTAAGCTCAGGGCGGTGCCTTTGGTTCCTGCCGGAGCTGTGTCCTGGGGGTGTCTGTCCCTGGTCCCCTTTCTGAAGGGCTCCGTGGAATCCCCGGGCGGACCCTGGCCTGTCACCCTGTCTTGCCTGATGGTCACTGAGCTGTCAGGAGGACCTTTGCTGTCCCTGCTTTGCCTCTGGTGCTGTAGGTGTGAGGTCGTTGCACAGCCAGTGTCTGGGGCATCCTGGGTTCCAGACTTGCCTTGTCTTAGGGAGCAGTCCTGCTCTTGCTCTTCCTTGGCACTCTGTAGTCTGTCTCCACGTCAGTTTGCCTTTTCAATATGACTGTCAAACACTAAAAGCTGATCCTTTTTTGGATTAATCGGCATTTTGTGCATTTGGCACAAAGAAGTTGGTTTCACAACTTAGCTTGATAAAAGAGAAGTCAAAGAAACCTCTTTGTATCAAATGCAGAGACACTAATGATTTTGTGAAAGTGAGATGTGGCACTTTTCTGATAACTATTTGATGTTTTTATGCTCTGGTGTGCTGGCAGTTAAATATCCTCAGGCGTTCCATCTCTTTCCAAGCTTCTCTTACTTTCAAAACCAGGTACAACCTTAATGTAAAATAAAACCAAAATGAAATCTAGCCCTGCCTATTTTTCTCTGATGCACACACACGTAGTATAGTTGTTTACATATCCTTGAAAGCCACAGAGTCACAGAACGGTTAGAGTTGGAAGGGACCTTAAAGCCCAGCCAGGGCTACCCCCTGCCCTGGGCAGGGACACCTCCCACCAGCCCAGGTTGCTCCAAGCCCCGTCCAACCTGGCCTTGAACCCCTCCAGGGATGGGGCAGCCACAGCTTCTCTGGGCAACCTGGGCCAGGGGCTCACCCCCCTCACAGCAAAGAATTTCTTCCCGATATCTCACCTAAATCTCCCCTCTTGCAGTTCAAAACCATTCCCCCTCGTCCTACTGCTATGTTCCCTGACAAAGAGTCCCTCCCAGCTTTGCGGGCAGGGATGGGATGCTCCTGACTGTTCCTTGTAACTAAGAAAAGGCCACACAGCAATACTTGCGCATTTCCAACCTTGATTCACATAAGTGAAATCATCCTTTCCCTCCTAGATAGCACTGAAGAGAGCTGCAGCAAGTGACCGTGCTCCTTGAGTGTACTCTGTTGAGCAGTCAACTCTGAGGTCAAAGCTCTTTTATTGTACTAAAACCTGAAACCATGCCTTTGGTTGTCCTCTGACAGCTGCCAAGACAAGGAAGTTTGGCCTAAAGAGATCTTCTCCCTAACGAGGACAAAGAACTAGGGTTCTCAAAAGATGTTTGGTGAGTTACTTCTCCGGCAGGAAGACCCATGCTTGTACCTCTTTCTTAAACCAGGAGATAATCTATTAAAATATATGGTTTAGTGTGTGCTTCTGACGTGATAAGGGTGGGAACCTGTTTCTGCCTCAGGAGCATGTGTCACCAGAAAGAGGAGCTCTAACATGAGTGGGACAGGATTCTGCTTAATTATCTCTTCTGCATGGGGGATAATATATAGAAGAAAGTGAGTATCTTTTTCAGGTTAAGAGATTCCTGCTGGGCCAGTTGCATGCAGAGCATCTAGACTTGTACAAGCTGATGTGCCATGAAATCTGGTAGCTGAATTAGTGTCCTTCATAATCAGTGTACTTTGAAATAAATGAATATGCTGAATAATAGCTCTGGTATTTATTATTTAAGATTATTTGTACTGGATCTTACAATAAAATTAATTGTTTTTTTTCATCACTTATGCTTTTCTACAAGAGAATTCCGTGGACGTGATCAGGTTGCTAAAAACCAGCTGACTAACAGTGTAGCAAAATACAGTATTTATTTTTAGATTTTTTTTTTCCCCCATCAGAATGATAAATAGTTCCTACGCTGCTGCTTTGCTCTATCTGACAACAGGCAACGAGCTGTATCTGTGAATACCCCTTTTTGTTGGTTTCGGTACAATGCAAGGTCTGTGCTAGCATCTAGACAACTGCTATAAACAGGAAAATCATAATAAGTGCTATGTCCCTGTGACCAATACTCTTGAACTCCTGTAATATTTACCCCCATGAGTAATTTAAAAGATTGAGTGGGATTTGTGAGATAATAAAGTGCTTAGATACGTGTATGTACATACATATATATGAAAATATGTATATCATATGTACATACATATACATTTTCTGTTAGGGTTTTTCTAGCATCTGTCCAGGTCCCTACTACACCTGGACAAAATATCAATAACAGAATTATTATGGCCATGAATACTTAGTTTCATTTGGAAAGCAAGTAGCATAAGATGTGCATACACTGTGTTTCTGTTTAGGTAGTTGATGCTGCTCACTTGGCGCTCATGGGCTCTCCACAAATGACTGAGTGTTGTCACAAGGCGAGTGTGACGCCAGCCCAGTCTCTTGCCACCAGCGTGGGGGCAGCCACCGCTTTGGGACTCCGTCCCGAGGGAGAACCTCTGTCTTGGCAGCTGTTGTGAGGCTTATTTTGCGATTGTAGAGAAGATAATAAAAATAGCTCAGCTACGGGAAACTGCTGGCCTTTTCTGCTGATGCCTTTGTAAGGAAAGGTTTCCCTTTCAACCAAGGGAATCAAAAAATCTGTAGGTAGTGAAGGAGTGGTTTGGGATACTGAAAAACAAAACAGGAAGAGAAATCAATGAATGTTTCTTAACAAAACAAAAGCAACCCCAAACCAAGTGCATCTGTTAACTGAGGATAGTAAACAAATAAACAGCCCCCCGTGAATTCTGTGCCATAAGCAATCAGTGATGATGTATAGTCACCTGGAAATGTGGCTCTGCGAGCAGAAGGAAGGAACCCCCAGCTGCCGAGAGGTCTTCTCCCAGACTCTTCCCTGTTATGGGTGCTGTAACCACTGCCAGAAAAAGGTATATGAGAAAACCGATGAACGTTGTTTATTTATGCTCTATCTCACTCAAGGTGTGAGGAAATGTAATAGGAAAGGGTGACGCAGGAAAGGAGCAATTTGGGGAAGTGTTTCTCTTCTTCCTGCAGCATGGCTTCTACTCGATGATGGCAACTGCTCATTATGGCTGCGTTTGCCAGGCAAGATGGGAACTTAGTCCATGCGAGTGTCAAAGTGGAGTTCATACCTTGGCGTTAGAACATCCTAGCACTTGGTATCGTGTCAAGGAATAAACATGGGTGCTAGGAACCCTCAGCGGACTCACTGAAGGATGTAAGGCGATGCTGGAATTGACCTAGGATGAGGGCTTACAGACACGCGGGAGCTGGTGCGTGGTCTCTCCTGCCTTTCTTGTCTGTCTTGCAACTCATGTAAGCACATGGGCTGAGAAGAATCAGAGATACGCTGTTTCACACACCAGTAATCCAGGAAATCTCTGGTAGCAGTAGCATTTTTCTGCTCTGGTACCCTGAGCTGGACGCGCCAGCTCTCCGGGAGGTTCTCAGCATGCACCCTATTCAAAGCAAAACGGGTTTGGAATGGCCATACTCTATCTGGGGGGATAAAAAAAGAAGAAAAAAAAAAAAAAGTGTGTAACTGCCAAACTTCATCGTGCTGCCCTAGTTTAGAGAGGTGTGCAAGATGGGAATGTAGAGGGTCAATTAATGTGGGTTTTGTCACCTGTTTTTTGGTTTATTTTAAGCTGTTGGGCCAGTTCAGTTAGCAGGATCAGTTAATGATAATATTACTCTCAGTGTGAGAATGAAAACCTGTTACACTTGACCAGTCCTAACAGTCTGGAACTTGCACTAAACTATGTTGTCTTTAACCGTTTTCTTTCAAATATTTAAGGGCAAAGTATCATAGTTATATGTCAGCACCAAAGCTTTGTAATTGCCATCTTTAGAAGGCATCCTGCAGTGAATTTGCTGCTAAGTATTGAATTTGCCTGTACAGTAATGACTAAGTCATAGTTGTCCAACTGAACAAAGGCAACTTAATGACAGTGGTCCTTAATATAGGCTGCTGTGTATTTTAAAAGATCCAGGTTTTCTCTTGTTTATGGCTAATAGCCTGCTTCTAGCCTGCATAAAAGGTGAACCTGAGAGAGGAACTGGTTTCTGTGGTTAGTGTCGGGGCTCTGGTGCGTTTCTCGAGCGCTGGAGGAAAGGGCAGGACTCTGCTCTGCCTGGCTCTACTTTTCTGGCCATTTCAAGCATGTTGTCGCTGCCCTGCCCTGGCTGCTCATCCTCTCGTACAGGTCTGATGAGGACTTGCAGACCCTTGGGATAGCTGGGCAGTATCTTAGAACGTCTTCCTGATGTTAGTGCAGTTTAACTTAGATATCGGTTGTGGTTAGTGCAATAAAGGGCAAAGCCGTGTGTGTCCGTGCTTCCCCTTGCTGCCACTGCAGAGTACGGTGTTGTACGTGGTTTCCTCTTGTGGTCGGGATTGGTTTGCTTTTCACCTTTGTCCTCACCTTTCCTTTTTCAAAGATGGATGAAAACAAAATATTTGATTAGAAGATTAAGTTACGTACTTATACTTCTGTGTGCTACACTTACATTTAATGACAACTCCACGTTATGCTCTTTCTCTGCCGCCGCAAGTGTGTTACAAAAGCAGCAGCAAGTGACGTTGTTGGCTGCAGCTGCCTCTTGTCCGTGTGAGACAATCTCCCAGCCAAACACTGCTGGTGTTATGAGTGTAGATGCTTCCAAGGAATTGCGAGGTTGCGTTCCTGCAAGGAAAAAGAAAGCTTATTGACATTATGAGCATAGATGAGAAGTTCTTGTACTATGGCTGTTGTCACTGCAGGCATCTGCATTGGCATCACCTGTGCACCTTGCATGCGGAGCATCTGCTGTGTCTGTCACTGTTGTTGTTTGTCTCTCCAAGTTCTGTCTTTTTGTTAAAAAATAATAGCTTTGCTTGAAAGTACAGGTTTAGTTTATTGTCTGCTCCTTCATTGTTTTCCTCTGATTTAGAGGAATTTTGTGGATTTTCCTCCCCACCCTCACCGTACTGGTTTCAAAACTACAGATCTGACCTGCAGCAAAACAAAAGTGAGTGAAAGGCAAGGAATTTGGTGTTTCTTCTGTGTTACGTTTGTGTTGTATGTCACCGTCAACATTTTTTTTATTTTTTCCTTAAAGTTAATTGCTGGTGGCCAAAATATAATCATAGTTAGAATACAAGATTTCTGTCATGACTTTGTACTTGACTTCCAGCTGTGAGTTCTTCATAATGCATGATTTTTCCCTGTAGGAAAAACTGCCATTTTCTTTTGGCAAAACCTCAGTAGTGATAAACATCAGCAAGTTGTTGGAGGTGATTCTGTTCATTTGTTTTGTGGCTTTCACAGAACTAGGTAGAAAGCTTGTGGCAGCAGACTTTCCATACGGATAAAAGTTATTTGCAAATCTTTTCCAAATCTTCTGGTGAGTTATAATGCTGGATCTGTAATAAAATAAACATTTTGGCTACGAGAAAAATCTTCCTCTGAAAGCACTGAGTATGATGAATATTGTTGTGGACTACCGCATTAGAAAAAGATCAGGAAATATTTAATGGATAAAGGAAAACTCTTGTTTTCGTCAGTTAGCTTTTAATGACTTGTGTGTTGCTCAAGACAGGAAACTTGTAGAATATGTGAAAAGAAGCTCACGCTTCAGGAGCATTTTCCAGTCACTTTTCTTGAACGAGTAATACGCTCAAAGCAATTGTAAATGTAATTGTATGGATACAACTCTGACAAAATATTGGAGTATCCCAGAAATAATAGGTTTTAATACCTAATGATCAGAACTGTATTTGGCTTGATGTACTTATTTCTGGTGGTGCACTGTGCAAAACAACCGAAACGCTTCTAGCACTGGGAATACGAGTGGGATGGAATGTGAACTGTGTGACAGATTTTTGCTCGAATTCTCTAGTGAGTGGGAAGTTTTTAAAGAGAAGGGGAAAATCCAGGCATGGAGGTAAAGAAAATGCCATGTTTGGGTGTTTTGGGTTTTTTTTTTTCTTTAAGACTGAATGATGGCTTTTATGCATATAGTGAAAACACATACTTGTTTCAGTGTTCCAGCACAAGTTGGATAACAGCTAAGGCAGGGCTTAGCAGGGTAGGTATCAAAATCGTACTGAGGGAGACGGGGACCATGTCTTGACATAAAATGATTGGTGAACACGTAGCTAAAAATGTGTCGCAGGAGTATAGAGGTCATGGGCAAAGTGACTTCACTTTAATATTTCCAGATTTCTGAGTGCAGTAATTCACAACTCCAACAGGTTTTTTAGCTTTTTTTTTTTAAGCATATAGTGAAGTGGGAGGAGAGACTGAGGATAGTTATTAGTATGTCTAAAAAAGCTGGGGACTGAAAAGCATTGACTTCCATCCTTAGAACAGAACAGAATAGTAACTTGTAACAGCCTTCTCGCATGTGATCTTAGAAAAGTCAGTCTTCTGTGTCTTAGTATTCCCAACTTGTCACGTTTAAACTATACTAATCTTCTCAATTTTTGTAGAAGTTTTGATTAGGTTTAGTGATTGAGATCTCACGCAGAAGGTGGTCTAAGAGAAAAACTGTTTGTAATCCTTCGTTTTGCCTGTCAATAATAGGAAAGCACATGGTTGTGGTTTAGGTAATATTTTTTGTTTTTTCTTCAAGCAAGTTCATTATTGCCTCTCCTAAAGCATTCAGGATATACACTTATTATCTTCTTAAACTGCATTGTGCCAGTACATGCCCATTGTCTTTATGGTTCTGTCAAGAAATCATATGGGGCTTACTGTGTTTCTTTGTAAGCATTCAGGAATCATTTCATTAGTGTATTATCCATAAGTCAAAACAAAGTAGTAACATCATATCACTATCTCATTTATACACAGTTTACTAGGGTTATAGTTTGACTTATTTGGATTCAGTTGATGGGAATATAATGTTCAGTTAGAAAATGCTTAGATGCCTTAGAAGAAATTATTGCCGATGGTTAAGATCAAGTCACATTATGGCTTGCAAGGAATTGTGTCTTGAAAACATGCTTGGATTTGACCTTCTTTCCTTTCAATTCATATCATTCTTAATTACAAAATTGCTATGCTTTAGATTCAAAATTTTAATTCAGAAACGGGTTTTTGGAATTGTTTATTCCATTTCTCAGCTGTCAGGATAACTGAAGTTCAATTTTAACTTAATGCCCGTAGGCTGCCTACTGAATATAACTTGTGGTAGACTTGTCTTTAGTGAAGGACATAGGGATAAGTCTGCCGTTGTTCTTGGGCTCCTGATCGGTCTTGTAAACTCTCCTACACTTACGTCACAGTTTGTTTGCCACGTGTCCTACTGCATCATCTCATTCCTGCCTCCCTTGCCTACCTGATTAGGTGTTTCCATTTCCACTTGCTTTGAAGTTCACCCCTTCTTTTTTTTCTTTTCTTTTTTTTCCCCCTCCAGAATAATTTTTGTTCCAATTAATCAAGCTCCATTAATTTCAATTTAGATGGAGATCTGGTATTGTATCTTTTAAGCCAGAGGGCAAATATTGCCATTGATGCATTGGCAGAGGAGGAAGCCTGGAAAGCTGAGAACATAAGAATTCTAAAGCATTTGATCAGTGCTATATAAGAGTAGTAAGATTTTAAAAGCAAACAAAAAACCCCAAACAAACAAACAAAAAAACCCCCTTCCATCCTAGGAGCAGCACTCACAAAAAGAGAAGCATTGCTATTGCATGGACCAGAGATTTTTTTTCAGCAATAATATTGAGCTTGTTTAGGAGACTGGGGAAATGGAATGGAGCAACACTTGTAATTGTTTCACAATATAACAGTTTACTACTGGTAGCATGAATTACACCTTTCCTGAAGCTGCTACAGGTCTAGTTTCCTCAGGCTTAGCCTCTTTTTGCACTCAGAAGTTCTGCTCAGGAACTTTGAGGGCTACGGATACCGTGCAAAATTTCTGGATGCCGTGTAGTTGGATACTTCTGCCCTCCGTGCTCAGCCATCCCAGCAGCGTTGGCAGCTGTTAGAACAATCAGGTACGTGCTGTGCTGTGGGGGTGTGTAGGAGGCTGACCCTCGTGGAGGCACAGCCTTACTTCGCATGTCCCACCCCTTCCGTTTGGTGCACGTGTTGTAAATCTGTGTTTGGAGGAAATGTCACACCTACGGTGTATTCACTTGGCAGTTGTTACCAACCTGGAGGTGCTGGACTTAAGCCATGTGGTGCAGGACATCATTTCTCGTTCCTCACAGTTCCCCATCTTCCGAGGAAAAGCCTGTTGTTTGTCTGACTTGGAAAGCTGTGGCTTGACCAAATTGCTGCTGTGGGTCATCCAGGGATCAGTTCCCAGGAAGCAGTGTTGGGGTGTCATGTTCTCACTGTTAAGATATAGGTTATATATTAACTGATTGAGTCTGATCATCTGTAAATGGGACCTGAAATATTCATTGTTCAAGAGAAACACATTCACACAAAGACTAAAGTGAAAGACTAATTAGTGCTTGCGAAATCAAATATTTCAGAGGTGAAAATTTGTGACTGTTGTCATTTATTAATGGAAAATACTCTAGATGTTGAAGAGGCTGGTGAACCTTCCAGTGTCCTAAAAACAGATTAATGTTTCTTTCTTGATCATCTCCTGCGTGGATGATGCTGTTCTGATTCAGAACACGTAGAATCCCATGTGACCGATCAGCACACCCCCACAATGGGGGAAGGCTCAGGGGAGATGGGCAATAACCATGAGCTCTGGGAATAGTGAAGGGAAAGACCAGCAGTCACTGTAAAGAAGGCTGAACCTAACCTCAACACAGAAAGAACTACAGGGTAACCTTTGTTTTAGATATACAGTGGGTAACATAGTTGTGTGAACTGCCTTTCCTGAGATAAACAGTAAACAGTAATGTCTTCCTGAGCCAACCAGACCAGCATGGGGCAGGGCAAGTACATACGTGGCACAGCCCATCATGAAGTATAAAAACAAAACAACCAACAAAAGGACCTTCAAAGAGGGCCATGGGCTTGAGCTAGCTTTGACTTGCGCATTTCTTCCCAGCGTTGTGATGACGGAGCACATAGCGACAGGTGCTGGGAATCACATTTGCATTGTGATCCAACTGTACGTTGCAATTGCTATATTGTGCTTGTGTTGTGATTTCTGTACATGGCGGCATCGCTCTGCTAAACCCATGGAATGCCAAATATCGTCAAATAAGTAAACTTGATACTAAACATTAAACCCTCCTAGTGTGGAGTATCTAAAGTAACCTGGTCAGAGAGTATCAAACTCTGACACTAATGGACTCGTGACATTCCACAAGGGAAGAAAATCCCCTATTTTCAATGGCTGACTTTAAACCAATTTTATTTGCTGTGAGTTACATATAATTGTGAAAATTTGCAATCTTACCTGAGTTACAGACATCATGTTTTCTTGCAAGTAAATTCAAAATATGCATTATTAAAGGCTACCATTAACCTGAAGTAAGTCTATGGTGACTATAAACGATAAGCATCTTCCTCTGTTTGTCTGCTATTAAAAAATATCCTAAAGCTTTAAAAACCTAGTTAACCTTCATAGCTGCATTCAAAAATAACAGTAATTTTCTTGCATCTGTAATTCTATAAATTTTTAAAGGTTCTTACCAGTTTTGTTTTATAATATTGTAAAACAGTATATGTACTATTTGGCATTGACCTGAACTGTATATTAAAACAGTAACCTTTTTCTCTGAAATAGCTGTGATATGATGTTTTATTTATGCAACTTAACTTTCTTTTAAAGTAACAGTGGGAATTGTGTTTTTCTTGATCATTATGCTTTCATACAGTGATCTGGCAGAAAGTCTGGGTGAAATGGCTGGTATGGTTGGACTCGATGATCTTAAAGGTCTTTTCCAATCTGAGTGATTCTATGACTGTGACATACCTGATGGGGTAGCGCTTCCCTTTGGATGCGGTATCACAGTATCCGAAGTCAAGGCCAGGCCTTCTGCAGTCCCATTGTGTGTACTCCTTTCCTCTCTTTTCTGGGGGTACTTGTGCTCAGACCGATGAAAACTAACTCTCCTGAGGACAAAATAAAGAGTGTAGTCTTTGGCCAGCTTGGCTCCCGAGCTGGCTTGCTGTCCAGCCGCAAATATGGAAGGATGCTGGCAACTCTGACATGAATTGCCTTGGGCTGCTGTAGAATTGGGTGAAATAGCTTCAGATTTCTGTTTTACAGGTGTTTACAACTCAGTGTTTTTAAACAAAAAGCTGTAGCTCTTGTTCCTGTTGTGAAAGTTTGAGAGCATTTTAGTATCCCTGATGGAAGCTGCTGTGTGGCCGTGGTCTGTATAAATATAACTATGCTAGTATGGAGCACAGAAGGGTGAATGTTTGTTTGACGCCACGTCACAGACTGTCAGGCCTGTTAAACTTGCGATGGCTGCTAGTAGGATTAATGTGGTTTTCTAAAAGCCAGTGTAGAAAGCATGTGGGAATACTGGTGGACTTGTCTCATCAACTACCTCGCTACCTAATGAAGTACCTTGTGTTTAATCTGACATTTGGTCCTCTTCTACTGATGACTGAGTTCCAGTCATCCCATACGGGGTGGAGTGGTGTTAGGAAACAATATGTATTGAACCAAACTGGACACGCTCTGGCTTCTGCTTGGAGCTTTGGTTTCTCCTCAGCTGTGTAGCCTGATAGGAAGCTGGACTGTGACTTGCGGAATCTTTATTCTAACCTTGCTATTGCCACTAGTCTTCTGGGTGACCTTGGGCAAGTTACTCTTATTTAGTCTATTCACCAATTATAAATCACAGAAAATTATAACATTTTGTACATGAAGGCACTGTATGAGAGCTAGGTATTTTTCTTTTGCTTCTTCTCAGTTAAAGATCTTGCTTGTGTTGAAGTAGCAGCAGATAGCACAATGATTTTTAAGTAAAAGTGTAATCTTTAAAGTCTTTAAACAAAAAAAAAAAAGTCTGTGGATGCCTGTGCCAGTATATAGAAATTTTACTTCATTGGATACTTTAGGATTGATGGATGAAGATTTTTTTTTATATCGTAAATAATTTTTTAATATAACGCTAAGATTTTAAACATTCCTTAGTTTTTCTTTCCTATGTTAATTAATAAATTACTCAGAGAACTTCCTTTAGTTAATTCTCAAAACACGGATAGCTGTATAGTCAGAGAATTGCTTCCTTCAGCTCCTCACCTGACCAAGAGAGTATTTTTTAAGAGTGAGAGGGCTAAATTTAATGCTATCACTATATAACTGTTAGTTTAACTTACACTTTCAGTAAAAACAGAATTCTAGTGAACCAGACTCAATAATTCTAGGAACGATCAGGTAATTTTTATCGAAAGCTATTATTGAGCCCAGTTAACTTTCCAAAGGGTATATCTGTCTCTGATAGAAGAAATCTTTACGTTTTAGACCCTGGAAACTTCTTCACCTTGTTCTCCTGTTGTCTGCACTTGCCAAATTCCTTAAAAATAAATTTTCTTTGTACTCAATGTGTCTTGTGAGATACATAGCTCAAAACCTTCTCTCTTCAGTTTCTGTCAACTATTTTATGCTGTAAAGGTGATCCTCTGGATAAAGGAGTTTTACTCAGAGGCTATGCAGGTCATGATAGACAAAGGTATTTCTGAGCCATTGTGGTGTCTTGGCTGAATGTGTTCCTCGTCGGTGGATGGGCTTTTGAACAGATAAACCCTCCTGCTGATCTGGTGTCTGCGTGCTTTGGAATGCCTTTTACCTACAGGGAACAAGGGATGCAAAGTTCCCTCTCTGTTACCTGTAATCCACAAAGGGATTCTCTTAATGAATCTCCCTTCATCATCTTCTGGACATTTGAAACACGGGCTTTTTATTCAAGAGTGGAAAGGTGTTCTGGAAGCAGTCAGTGATCCTCTTCACTAGCATTAAGATAAAGAACAAAGATCCAGCAAGAGCTAACCTGGATACAGTGGGAGGTAAAAAACTAACTCAAAGCAAGAACCTTCTGCATTTATTTGTATTTCCATTGTTTTCTGAATTATACCTTTTTTCTTCAAGTGGTGAAGACACCCTAACAGTGACTGTCCTGTCACCCCTCATTGCCACGGACACATGCTTTGAGTGCAGGTGTAATTAGCTTCCTGCAGCCACAAGTACTCTGTCCTCTGAAAGAAGGAAGAACATCGTAGGGTTGATGTCTTCTACTGTAATTTCTAGCCATGAGGTCAGACTGCTAAAAGTGTTTGTTTTCTTGGGAGTTTGGTGAGGCTTCAAAGAAGTTATCTAGACCCAGACAGACAAGCTGCAAATGTTTGTAACAATTGCTAATTGTTAAGTTGGTGCCCTGGAGAGGAGAGGATCAGCCTGACCTTCAGAGTCCTCTTGTGTTCCTTCTGCCCATTGCTATTCAGCGTCTGACAGTTTATGGGAGCTGCTTTCTATGAACACCGCTAGTGATGAAAGACTGATGTTAGCATAACTTTCAACAGTCTTGAACCAGGAGCGTACACGTGCTTAATTAATGACTGTTTTATGATGGTAAAAATTATTTACCCGTGTCTCACTTGCTAATAAAACTAGGTAAATTGAATATTAAGTCTTATTTAGAGACTGACTGTCTTGCTGTTATCATTAATGTGTAAGTAAATATTCCTGTAGGGAAATGTAATCGGAGGGGTGTAAAACAATGGGAAGCAAGAAACTTCCCTGAGAAAGGAAAACAAAAGAAAAAACTTGGCTGAGCATGGGATACTTTATAGCTGGCTGACAGGGAGTGGTAGGGCTAGGATATGTCTGCGGTGCTGTCAGGATTCAGAATTTAGGAGAATTTAATTTAATCGTGAATTTAATCGTGAGCTCACACCACATGGAGCTGTTCTGCACAGATCTCAGAAGAGGTTACTGCTGTAAAACGTGAACAGGGAGGTTCCCACGCGAGGATGTTCTGGCTAGAAGGCCAAGGGGAGTCCTGAACAAAGTGCCCTCACCTTGGGTCAGGGTGCAATCGGCATAGTCTAGACAAGAGCCTGAATTGTTAGATTGCAGACTAGGCTGGATAGTAACTGTTTCTCTGTTCTGGAGGCAGGGCATGGAGCAGGATGCAAAGCAGGATTCACAGCAATAAAAACTCACAGGAGCATGAAAAAGACCCAAGTAGGAAAGCTCCTGTCGTGAGGAGAGACGTGGGTATGTGGGTTCAAGTCTCTGCAGTAGAATTATTTTTTATATATNTCAATATAAAGTCAGTGCTCTCACAGGTTGAAGACCAAACCTCCCCAGCAAGCAAATGCACCTGTCTACCAGTCTGGTTTTCCCCTTGGCTTACTGACTATGATCTCCCACCTTTTACGTTCCTGTCCCTGGAGTGGTCTGCTTGTAACAGGATCCCTCAAGTTTTCCTAGTTTCTTTTTTTAGGCCTCTAATTGAGTTTATAGACCTGCCCTTTCACCTTAGGCCAGCCTATACTGGATTACTGCAGCGGAGAAAACCTTTCAGAAAATAGTAAAAGGCCAGTCATAAAGCTTTAGATTCTTCTCTTTGGCATCTTTTTCTCTAGCATAAGGTTTGCTGCTTAAAACATCAGATAAACTCAACACTTTTGCTATTTTCAGTGCAAATGTTTGTAGGTTTTCTTGGAATTGCTGCTGTGTGTAGTGATTGCAACACATTTGAGTTGCTCTTTAAGAACTCCATCTGTCTTTTTTTAAAAAACCAGAAGATAGAATTTAGAAGAAGTAGAGAGAGATGAAGTTTCTGAAGCATTATTTCAGTCTAGTTCAAGTCTCATTCAACTTACAGGAAAGACAAACACGGTCCCTTTCCTGTGGAACAGATAGAGAAATCTGTCCTTTTAACTGAGCAAGTGATAAAAGATTTGCAAATGTTACTGTAGAATACTCGGTAAATGCACACATAAACAGTGTTCACACTAATAAAATGTGTTAGCAAATATCAATAGTCATGGGAAGACTAATATCTATACCTTTAAAGTCCAAATGCTCTGGTGATGTGTGCAGGTATTCATTGTTGAAAGTTCAGAGCTATGCTAATTCCAGCTGGTGAGCGGATGCTTCAGAGAGGCCAAAGCTTGACGCTGCAGAGTTGTGGCTGCAACATGGTGCCTCAGTGGAAGAGGGTTTTTGTTACTGCTGTTCCCATTGCTCCATTACATGGATGACTGCAAGTTTTTCATCCTTAACTTCACTCCATGACTTTTAAAAAGTGCTGGCTATGAAACTACAGGAGTTATGTAAATATCTGAGTATAAAAATATATCTGTTTACATTATTTAGTCTTTGCAGCTGTAGCAATCCTTGCTGGAAGACCATTGCACACCACGGCGTTAGTAATCCCCATAACAGTTAACCTGGAAAGGCACTGTGCGGTGCCGCATGGACGGCTCAGTCTTCAGGGCTGTGGTGTGTCCTCTGGCTGCAGGAGAACATGGCCAGCTTAACGGAGGAGCCTGTAGGCACCAGCAGTGGCCACCTTGACACCACCTACGTGGCCTTGGCTTTACCTTAAAGTGAAGAAGCATGTTGTCATGTCAACATCCTTTTTTTGACAGTAGAAATATTTAATAGAGTTGTTTTCTTCCAAGAAAATCCTTTAAGACCTCTATAGACCAAAATGCTGATGAACTTCTCCACAGATGATGGCATGCCATGCTCTGATTCGAGGTCAGTGTCCAACGCTGTGCAACTTGGGGTTCCCAGCATCTGAAGGAACGTCAGGTTATCATACTGTCCTCTTTTTCCTTCTAGTGTTAGCACCAATAAATGGTATTTTAATCAATACGAGTAGCATTATAACTTTCGTGTTTGTTTATTATTAACAAGATTGTATTTGTTAATAATACAAAATGGCTTATCATCTCTTTGGAATACCAAGGGCTTTCTCTGCTGTTTTCAAAGAAGCATATAGTGTTAGTGGCTTGAGGGACTATAGACATTCTCTTCAATCTTCTGTAACTTAAAAGGGCTTAGCTGGAACCAGTTCTGCAATGTTGCATATCAAAAAAAAAAAAAAAAAAAAAAAAAAAAACAACAAAAAAGGCCTTAGTGGAAATCAAACACAGCGTTTCAAAATATTATACCAGGTTCTTAGAGACAAGAACTGTTTTAATTCCAGGTTTATGCAATGCCTCATCCATTAGGACCTCCAACTTAATTTCAATTTTGAGACCTTTCTATAATAATGCCTAGTAGCTTAGTAGACGACAGAAATGTTGTCCAAAGAGGGTGATAGCTGTTGTAACATTCTTGTTTTACAGAAGCACTAGTTACAACTGTCAGTGATTTTACATTAGTTTTTAAAACGTGTTACTGTGTTTATGTAACATTTATTTTTTGCTTTGTACCCTTCTTTGAGCTGGTGAACAGTCTGTATAATACCAATAAAAATAGTCTGGTGTTAATCACACAAAGTGGCAGCGAGCCCACCTCCGTTTTAGGCAATACACTTTTTAAACACAACAACCGAGCAACTCTGTGATTAGTATTTCTCTTGAGAAAAGAATTTCCAGTCTGTTGGCGTGATATCACGCAAACCTAATGAAGCCTGAGCGCGCTGCATGGAACAAATTAAGTAAGTCAGGGCACAAATCTGATTTTGGCTAAATAGATTAAAAACTGTAGCAAGTCAAGTGAAGTTAGTGAGTTATTCTGTATTTATACCATTTTATTTAGACCAGAGTATGGCTCATACTGCTGTAGAACTGGAAATGGAATCGAATCGCTGAGTATGAAGGTCCTCTCGGACTTTTGATATAATCTCAAAATTTGGCCGTGTGCTAGTTGAAACAAAAGTGTTAACATGCCTAATAATGGAAATAAATGGTTGATAGAACGCGTGGCAAAAGATTGTAACACAAAAAGGATTTCAGAAGCATACATAATGGCATTTTTATTGGAATACTGATTCTGGAGTTGCTCTGAGGCAATTTTTTTTTCAGTAGCCTCAGAGTGCAGTAGACACCAAAAGATCATGTTTTCAGATTTCAGACAAACAATATTTACGATACAGGGCCTGCAGCATGGCATTTACCTTTTTTGCAATAGATGTTTCATTTCTGTCAAAATTAAATATTAGGGGTCCTTAGATTTATTCTTCCCACAGAAAACTGATTTCCTGCAAAACCAACGGAGTTTAATTAACTTTTAATTACATCTTGAAAACTCAAAGGCTTAGAGCAGTCTTTGACTGCTTCCATTGTCATCATCCCCCACGAGAGGGATGCCTCTCCTGTGGATTCCTGCAGCAGGCGTGGTGGGCGTATGCGTGCGGAGAATTTGGTGCTGTTCTTTCAGGTGCCGCTCAGCTTTAGTGAAGGTTTTGCTTTATCTCTCCATTGTATCTTTAGAAGTCTTGTTTCTAAAACAGAATTATGTCTCTGTGCTGGTCTTTCAGAATTCCCTCTCCTTATAGCACAATCTTGCTGAACACCAAGATTCTTAAAACGTCGTACACATTTATCACAACAGAGGGAGGAAAAAAGTAGAGGTTCAGAAGATCATTGAAAATGTTCTTCTCAGCCTTTCGATAGAAATGTAAACAAAGCTGATTAAGCTGTGTTGATAATTTCCACCTTTATTTCACTGAGGTGTGCTGCTGAATGTTTGTGGAAGTCTTTGCACTTTCTTAGGGAACTCGCCCTTAATGACAACAAAAGAAATTCAAACAGTAATTTAGTCAAGTGGCATCCTAAAGCAACAGAGTGTGATGTGAATGGTTTGGGAACACCACCGTAACTGAGACCGAATTACAGCCTGCTTAACGTGAGGTCTGTGAATACTAGATGTATAAAACGTTTTTATGTCTAAGGTTGAGCAGAATGAAAACCCATTGTCCAGCTGCTGCCCTGTTGCATATATGACTCAGTGGAATGACGATAAAAAGGTGGTTAGGAAGAGAAGGGAGAATAATGTGGGATTCAGGAGGGAGGATTATTTAAGGGCATGTGAACTAGGAAAATAAGGATCGAAGGACATGTGGAACAGAAGGAAAAGGATTATAGGGCCTGGAACATTGGAGGACACAGATTATTGGAATATAGTTTACGAATATTTGCACATACTCTGCTTGTACTTGAGCCAGGGGGAATTCCATGGAGATCTGCCTATTACTGAGGGGTTTTAACAGAACAGGTATTTCTGCTGAACTAGAAACGAAGCGTGTAGCCTGCTAGCTAAGTGTAGGCAATGCAAGTGTTATCATGCAATAACACATGGACACATGTCATCCCGGAGTGTTAAAATCTTGCATTTCAGAGTCACAGTGAAGAAAATCCTTCCAATTACGATTTTAAATCTATGTATGTGTTTGCTCACAGACACACGTGGAAACAAATTGTAGGTAAAATACAATAATTGCAAAATTGCTAGTTAATAGTATTTTTTAGCTTCTCCAGAGATCTGGAATGTTCAGTGAGTGCTAATAATAAATTCACATATTTCACATTTATGTGTAGTATAGTGCAGATGTAGTGTCTTCTTCCTCGCTTTCCTTTTTAAAGAGATGAGTGGATTAACAGAATGCTAAGGAAAAAGTAGGGTATAAGCATGCACTATGAAATCTTCCCTTCACCCACTGACAGTTTAGTTTTGCAATACCTTTTGTTCGTACCAACCAGAGGCTCATGAGAATGAATGCTCCGGTGCGGTGGTTCACTGTAGAAGGCAAACTCAGACTGCAGACCATGAAATTTATGTTGGTGTGCAATTGCCTCAAGGTCTCAAGAGATTAGATTAATGTATGAGGGTAATGCATTCTGTAAGCTCAATTCTAATTTAAGCATGGTATCTAAAGGGCGTGAAAAGAGTTCTGGGACCTGCCCTGTCTGCAAGTAAACGTGTCCCAGGCGTGTTCTGTCGGTGTACCGTTGGGAAGGACAGAGTAGGGTTCTTCATGGCACCAGTAGCAGAGTTACTGGCCACAGGCACGTGTCTTACTGCTATAAAGTTCAGCCTAGCAAAGCATGTTAGCAGCACCTTCATGGCCAAACGTTAGCCTCGTGCTTTGCAGCATTTGGCAAGAATCAGAGGCAGACTGTCCTTCAGCACATCTTTTTGCTATCTGCGTACTAACAACTGACTTCATACGTGGCAGAGAAAAGTGGAAGTAACCTGGGTGTTAACGTGTGCCATTTTAAATACAGTTTTTATTGGGACATATAACAACAATAATAACTTATTGCTTATTATTATTGTAATTGTTCTTGACTATACTTTTCAGAGCCAGATACCCCTAATAGAAAAAAGCATTGCAGTGGATTCAGCAACAAAAATATAATACTAAGCGCTCAATTTTCAGGATTTATTTTGCTTCTAATTCCTAGGATTTCACAGTTTTCACAGGTTATTACAGCTTTGTCCCAATAGTCTTTTATAAGAGCAGGATCTCTAGTTTCCAGTTATGATCTACGCAATTATTAATATTTACCAATTTAAGATATCAATTTGTAGGAATACGTTGGAGATTAAACTCCATGTTTCACTTCTGAGGCTGGGCAGGAATTTTCTGATCTTTCAGCAGAGTAAACCAAATCCTTATTTTTATGGCTTCCATCTTCTCTCATGTTTTTGCAGCTCTCTTAAAAATTGTCTCAGTGTTGCTAAGATTAATATGTATTCTGAGAATATCTCCAAATCATATTTTACATTCTACTTTGGTCTGGTTTTGATTTGTCTTTGAGATGTTTCTTCTACACAAGTTACTTTTCAGCCTGTTAAATATTCATGTGTTAAACATTCACGTTAAATATTTGGGTCCAGAGTGGGCTGTGTTTCCCCCCACCCTGCCCCAGAAGCTGGAATACACTTTTCACATCATAGAGTCCTGGAATTGTTAGGGTTGGAAGAGACCCTAAAGATCATCTAGTTCCAACCCCCTACCATGGGCAGGGACACCTCCCACTAGATCAGGTTGCTCAGAGCCCCGTCCAGTCTGGCCTTAAAAACTTCCAGGGAAGGGGCTTCCACCACTTCTCTGGGCAACCTGGGCCAGTGTCTCACCACCCTCATGGTGAAGAACTTCTTCCTAACGTCCAGTCTGAATCGTCCCATCTCTAGTTTTAATCCATTCCCTCTAGTCCTACCATTACCCGACATCCTAAAAAGTCCCCCACCAGCTTTCTTGTAGGCCCCCTTAAGATACTGGTAGGCCACTATAAGGTCTCCTCGGAGCCTTCTTTTCTCCAGACTGAACAACCCCAACCCTCTCAGTCTGTCCTCATAGGAGAGGTGCTCCAGCCCTCTGATCATCCTCGTGGCCCTTTTGTGTGTGAAGTGCGAGTAGTAGCCTGGAGTTGCTACAAAGCCTGTAAGGGTACCTCTTCCCTCTTAGATAACAGCGAGGATCTGAAACGGCATCTACATTTGACAAACTGTCTGACTTCTGGACCCTGAACATTGTCTTCTTAAGATGCCACTACTAGCGTTCCTATAATGGAAGCAGATGTTGGGCTGGGTTGACCTTTCTAAGTAGCCTTTATTTTGAACAGCATGTTTAGACTGTAGAAGGCATTGTAGAAGTGTTCCTACAGGTTTTATCTTTTGTGATTACCTCTTCACTAATTCCACATACCTTATGGCTGATCCACATTTAATGATTCTTATATATGGGGTATACTCCTATAGTCATTTCAGTCCAGACTGAGCATTCAGGACTGTTATTTATGCCATTGTGTCTGTGAATTTACATCCAGGTTTATACTCTTCAGCTGTTTTGGTTCTAAATTGATATATCAAAAGCAATAGAAAACGTGTTCCTAATTGCATTGCAGACTGGGAAATGTGCAAACCAGTTATAATAAACCGAGTCTTTTACATTGAGCACATCATGTATTTTGCTACTGGTGGGGAAGGGGGAATCTGAGCCAGCTCTGTGTGCTTTAGAAAGGAACTGGACACCTGCTTCTGCAAGAACAGGTTGTTTCATAGAAAGACTTCTCTCATAATGCAGAGTGCTCTGTATAGAGGATTGGGTATTCATGTCTGCAAAATATCATTGCAAGTTAGCCTTTGTACAGGTTAAAGAGTCACCATATATCAGTTTTATACATATATCAGTGAAGTTTTTCAGACTTAATCCTCTTGCATTCTGAATAATTCAAACAATTTTCAGGTCACCATTGAAATAATATTTTTTATAATATTTTTTTTATTGTAGTACCTAATCATGAGATGTATGAAGACACTTTCTTCTGCGTCAGTGTAACAATATCTTATTAATTGCATATGTTGGAAATGCTGACAAATTCCTTTTAGGAATGAAGTCTTTAACTAATGCTGGATTACTTAATTATTAATAGTCTTATAACCTTGGAATAGAACCTGGCTCAATGGATGCAGACCAACTTGGCATAACATTTTGTGCCTTTAGGGATCTATAGAAACAGAAAACATCAGTAGTCACAGTCCCCTTCTTTTGTATAAGAACACATTTAGCTTTGTTTGAACTCAAGCTTTTGATTCCAGAGGAGTTTTTATAAAGACAAAATAGAGAATATAGTGGCAGTCTGTTTTCTATTAATAAGCGGAAAAAACTTGGAACAAAGGGTCACTTCTGACCATTTCTAAGCAACTGTAAGAGATTTATTTGCTCAAATAAATTCTTAAATTAAATCTGCCTGTGTTATCTTTTTGAGAATATATTCACTGTTCCAGATACACAGAGCCATTGTTAACACCAGTAGGACTGCAGAGCACATCCTACAGTAAATGGCAGTAGTCTCAGAAATGAAGGCAAAATAAAAGAAAATGTGGCTGCCTATTAAAATACTGGATCTAATTAACATAATCTTACAAACTCCACTTGTAACTGCATATCTAATGGTTCAAAAACAACCACGGAGAGCTGCTTCTTTGTTCATTGTACCAGACAGTGTGCTGTGCATAGACTGCTTTCAGAAAGGCAGGCATTCATAATAATGCATCTTATGTACAGTGTTATACAGACATAAATTTTAACCTCTGTTAAAGCAGCAATAGTCATGAGTCACCAAATCTCCATCTGAATAGTTTTCTTTAGATCATTCTTTTTTTCTTTTTATTTTTTTACAGAATATCTCTAAAAGGTGTGTGTATCTATTCAGAGGATAGTGAATTAGCAAGTGTCTAATGATAGGGCTTCTAAATCTTATCTGCGAGTCAATCATTTTCTGGACAAATCTATTGTTTGCCTAACGTTGTAATCAGTCTAAAGCATAACCATTTATTTTTGTATTCAAATATCATACCAGATACTAGTAACCAAGTGCAAAAATTGGTCATGCAATCGGGCAGTTACACTTTCATGTGAAACTGTGTGTGCATGGTTGAAAAAATGCCCTTTGTAAAGGTAAAATAAAACATTTTCTAGCTTTTGGAAATGCTTTAAACTATCAACGTACTTGTGACATGTTAAATTGTCCAGACTAATGTAGTGTAATTTACCACGTATTGCGCTGCATACATGATCTATTGGTATTTCAGCAATGTTTGGGCAAAACAGCCCTTCCTTGTAGAGGGTATTCTTTTAAGAGAAAATGTTTTACTAACGTTAAATACGCTTGAATTTCTCATATGTTGTTCTTTGAGAAAAAATTCAGTCAGTCTCTATGTTGTCGTCCTGCTGTCATGGCATGGTTTGTCTGGGAAGCCGGGCAGGAAGCCCCATGGCTGGGCTGGCCGGGCAGGGCCTGTGCCATGGCGCCCAGGCGAGGCTGGCAGGGATGGCCTGGCGCCAGGAACGAGCCCTAGCCATCCCTCGGCAAGCCTGCGGCACGGAGGCAGGGCTGGTGACCGACTGGGGACCGGCAGGGTGGTTGGAGTGAGGGCCTGGCCTGGTGGTGAGCAGGGCCAAGTGAGGCCTCCATCCTGGGGTGGCTGGGGGCCAGCATGGAGTGCGAGTCTGGCCAGGTGTCCGGTGTGTGGCGCACTGCCCAGGCTGGTGGCCCGGCACAGGCATGGCTGCCACGCAGCAGGAACTGCGGCTCAGGGCCAGGAGGCTTGGCCCTCGCCCCTCTCCAGATTCAGGGATGGAGGGTGGCCCTCAGCTGCGCCATGCTGAGGCCCGGCCTGCAGCCAGGCAGTGGGCTTGCAGGGCCATGGCACTTGCACTGCTCTCAGTCATGCGTGGTCCGAAAAACTACGCCTAAGGCATAGAACTGAATTAGAGGCAGAAAACACCTTGCTGTTTCCAGTTTTTAGTCTCTTTTTAAGAAAAATAATGGTTTTATTTCAGATACGAAATGTGGGGGTGGGGTGGAGGGCACAACGGAAAATGTGTTGCAACAGCTTGCCAATAAAGATAATTAATACAATAATGACATCCAAAGACTTGTTAAGCAGAATGAGTAAAATTTTACTAATTCCCCAAGCTATGCTGTGAGATTTTCTGTATGTTTTTCTGTTTTCTCTTGTAAGCAGCTAACCATAGCTGTCCGCAGTGTCCAGGCCAGATTCTCACGGACTGGAGGGCTGAGGCTGGAGTTTCCAAAAGCCATGCATTAAATTACTAGAGACAGTTTTCCCAGAGACTTTGTAAGAATGTACTTTATAGATTTGCGTCCCCTTTTCCCCCAGAACAAAGGACTGTGGGTGTGAATATTTGTATATTCTATTGAAAAACAAAGGTTGAGAGACAGTAGTTTGTTGAGTGAATCAGGATGTCCAGCTTGCAATTTTTAGAAATTATTGTAATTTCTTAATGTTGTTCAAAGAAGCGGAACTTAATGTGTATACTTCTGTCAGTAGATTACACCAAGGAATACCCTCATGTAATTTCTCTGGTTTTGAACTGACTGACACTACAAAGTTCTTATTCAAATACTTCTACTCAAATAGAGGGGAAAACATGATTTGCAATGCTGCTTCCAGTACTCTGTTTACATCTAAAAGAAATCTTACTTTGCTAAATAAGTTGTGACTTGAAGGTACTGCATAGACTATCATAGTTTTATAGTGGATACTTGTTAGTATAAAAAAAAAATAGGCAATAAGAGCCAATTTTAAATCGCTATTTGATCTTAGTTCTTAAAGGAACGTGCGTGAAAATCTATGAATTGTCTCTATTTTGAAGTAATTAATCACATAGGACCAAGCCTCCGCCTCACAGGAAATTATAGTCATTATCAAAGGTCAGAGTCCACTACGGTGCTAAATATTTAGTGGAATAAATTTTGTTAGTCTTAAAAATGTATTGTAGAGGAATGTTAATCATCTAATTTTCCCTTAACAATAAATTGCAACCTGTTCTAGAGATGAAGGTTATCTTGCTTATTTTATGCCTTCCCTTTGATTTCAGTACCAGGCTCATTTAGTTTGTAGTAATAGTGATGGAGTTTTTGTTGTTGTTGCCCAAAAACCAAGATTATTTGAAATTCCTGTTTTCACCTGCAGGAATACAGATGAACACCCTAAAAGTGGGGTCCTAGTTGTAAAAGTGAACTCGCCAGTTGCTGCACGTACTCAACATGCAGATTGCCAGAGGACTGCTGAAATGGAGGAGTAGTACATGTGTCCTACGCCAGGACCAGGGCAGTTCACAGCAGGAATGGAGTCTCCAAGACATGAGGAGCCAAAACAGGGAGATAAAATTGAAGTAACTGTCTACAAAATTTGGACGTCTGAAATGTTGTTTTCAAGACACAAGCTGCATTTTAAAATGATAAGAAAGAAAAGGAAAAAAAAAAAGAGGAAAGGATAGAACCTTATCTTACTGTTTTACCATCTGAGAATCAGATAAGTAATCATGACTGAAAAGTAAAACATCAGTTACATTTTGAATTATGGAACAACATGAGACACATGATAGCTATGTACATTTTATGTTGGAAAATTTAAAAACATGTTACGTTAGGATTTTTGATGTCCAATTTTCACAGAGAACGTTAGCTCACTAGACAAATTCAGCTAACCCAAACCAGACAATCATTGGCCATTCTTAGTTTAAATCAGCAGCCATTAGAAAAGGCCTGGTATACAGAGGAGAACAGATTCTCAAAATCACGCATTGGTGTTAAAGCTCTGATTACTTGCAGTTTCAAGATGGCTTTTGTGAATTAGACATTGGTTTATTCAGAAGGTTGTGGGTCTGACTGTCCCCTTGCTAGCAAAGTTATTGAATGCATTTGTACTAATAAAACAGTGGCAAATAGATGATGTAGACAAAGTCCAGAATAATCCAGCTTTTGTTTCCTCATGACATTTTTATATATGAAAAATGCGTATAATTGTACTTCCTTTCCTAGCAGAAACAGTGCAGTGGTTTAGTTATTAATGGTAAATGCTGATAAATAATATCCTCCTCCTGAGGTTATGAAAGTGTTATTTTAATGATTTATAGAAAAAGTCTCAGATGGTATGGTATCTGCATGCAGCATTTTACAGCATAAGATAAACTAGAAAAGGTTGCAATGATATGTAGTGGTATAAAGCATTTGGGGCTAGAGACTCAGCTAGGAGAAAAAATAATTGGCTAGCGTCTCTTGTGCTCAATCAGCTAGCGTAGAGCAGCCTAGAAATGGAAACTTGGCATTTTCTGATCCTGGGTAGGAAGCATCTGAGTCTTGTTTCAAATCATCACTTTTTCCAGTTAAAGCATCATCAGAGACTTTATTTTAGATGCTGTTTTTCCTAAAGCATGAGAGTATGTTTCAAGACCAAGCACCCTTCCTAGCTCGATTAACAAGTATAAATGTTGGGAAAAGGAGATACTTAACAAAACAGTTACATGAAACAACTGTATGATAACAGCTTGCTTTTCCCTAGAGTTCACCCAGTCTTCTGGGCCCAATCTCACTTGGACAAAATGTCTTGTAGAATCACAGAATAGTTGAGGTTGCCAAGACGTACTCTTCCCGCACGCTTTGCTCCATTTTGGAAGCATCTTGGTAGCTGTGTTTTTGCTTGGAAATTCCACAGAACTTGTGGCTGCAATAATCCCAGAACAAGAATAAGAAATGGAAGGTGTGAGACAAAAGAACAGACATTTTTCCATCTCTAAAGAAGAATTTGGGGGAACAACTAACAAGCACATTGAAGTGGAAGCCTTAATGAAGGTATGTAGGTGATCCAAACTGCCGGCAAACTTACTATTTAGAGAAATGTAAAACTTCCACTAGCCATTACTCTTCTTGATCGCAGAATTACAGTTTAGCGATTAAGTTGTAGTATATTAAACCATGTACATTTTTAACCCCCTTTCCATGGTTAGTTGTTTGACAACTGGTATATTTCAAAATCTGCCTAATAGTCTATGTTATCACTAGTATCAGAAGAATGTTAGGTGCAGACCTTTGAAATTTGATCATACCACACTGGTCAAACAGATTTCGATGTTTTGTCTAATCTTAAGTGAACCTGTTAATTGTACAGGCACTACCTCAGGAAAAAACATTGCACAATTCTTGGACAAACTGATGCTCAGCTGGGTGTATGAGGTGTTGTCATTCACTTTGCTGTGTGGCTATGACATCATGCTTCTTCGGATACATGACTAATTAGGACAATGCAATAACATTAATTTTAAAGTTTTAGATTCTTAGAGCCTGATTTTGTGCTTAGTTTTTACACGGTGGAAAAAAGGTCATCCTTCTCCATTGGACTGTCACTGAGCTCTGGATTCCCAGACAGTTCTCTTGATGATATGTAGATTTGTAGTGCTTATGGCCTGGACTGGTTGGGAAGCAAAGGAGTCTGGATGATGGGTAAAACTGGTGCAGAAGTGCATAGTACTTTGGTCGTCTTGAAACCTCCTTAAACCCGTGTCTTTCACTGTGTTGTGTTTTTCCCTGTCTTTTATCATGTCCTTCAGTAAGACTTGTGATACTTGGTTTGTGAGCAGTGCCAAATGCCCTCAGCTCCACTGTAGACAGTGGCAGTCATTTTTGAAACTCAGATTGAATGTGGATGGAAAACTGTGACTTGCATGTGAAGGTTTGCGTCCCTGCAACTGTGTAAAGAAAAGGACATTTATGTGATGAGGTGACCTGTTTGTCTCATCTGCCACCTCCTCTCCCCTCTTCACCCCTCACCTTTTTGCAAGTCATGAGCCAGTATCAGTAGCATAAAGGCCGTACTGGATTCAAATGTCATTTGGGTTTCAATGCTCTGCCTAGTTCATGAGTGCGCCCTGCGTGACCATTGCCTGCCTAGTCAGCCCCTTGAACGTTCCGAGTGGTGGCTGTCCACGGACAAATCACCTGAGCATAGTGGCCAGTCAGTGTAATTCCAAAACACCCATTGCATATCCTTTTGCCTTTCCAGAAAAACGGGAAATGTAGTGGAAAGCTGATGGAGAACTACAGGAGGAAAGGAATGTGTGGACATGGGAATGGATTGGAAGAATCGTGTGGGAGTGGTTAGAGAATGTAGAAGATGGAGAGTGTTTACACCAGCGTCAGTTGTTCTGCTGTTGAATCACAACTTTTTTCCCCGTGTGTTAATCTTTCTGAAAATTCCAGAGAGGGAATGAATTCACGCTGGTCTAGTGCAGTAGCAAGTATATAACACCATGAAGAGTTGTTCCCTTGGGTGTGTAGCTTATTGGGAAATTTATTGCACTGTGCATTACAAAAAATTGCCTGTTCCGGTTGCTATTTGTTACTGCCGTTCCTGTTTTGTGAGTTGATCAAAAACCTGTTGCAAAACGTTTTACTTCGAAGTCTGGGTGACTGTCATATAATAGAGCAAATGGTTTTTCATTACTGTTAATAACTTTCCTCTTGAATTACTATTAGCGATGCAATCCAAGCCACCAGTTAGATCTTTTTGAAGGTTTGCATTCTGGGAATTTCTAATAAGATGAACGATGGAGTACTTTTGGCAGAAAAAAACACCTAACTTCTGTGTAAGAGCATAATAAGAAATTCTTAGTTAAAACATTTAAAGGAAGGAAAAATTTTTTCATATTGGAAAGAAAGAACTTATTAAATATTGGAGTAGGGACAGGATTCTTGGTTGATCCACTGTGAGCTACCCAAATGTATACGTAACGCTGTTCTTTCTGACAGTAACGCTTGCAGCCGCACGGAGTACCTTTCTGTTCGCCTTAAGGGAATGTCTTCCAGCCTCCTGTTCTGCAGGGTGTGTCTGAATTTAGATCTCTTGCATCTTGAGCTGGAGCAGTCTAGTTGTTTAGTGGCACACAGGCACCATCATCTCTTGTGGCACCTGTGTTTTTAAGGAAAAAAATGCCTTGGCTGTTTTTTTGGGGGGTTTTGGGTGTTTTTTTTTTTCTTTTTCCCTTTTTTTTTTTTAAATTTTATTTTTTAATAGAAGCTCCAGGGAAGGATGCTGGGCTGTGAATTTTGCCCTGAATTAGGTACCCAAGTACTGCACTTTTAGAAGACTCTGGCATGTGAATTTGTGAAAATATTTACTTTATGGCTAGCTATGGTGTGTGGGTTTCAAGGTCTCAATGTTTTTGAGCTCACCAGGTGCAGGGATGAGGAGGAGCGAGACCTGGGCACTTGGCACAAGCTGCCAACAGGATTATTTCATGCCATGAACTCAATATAAATTAGAAAGTTTGCAGAGAGATGTTCTCTCTCACCTGCGACAGTTGTGATCCCAAGAACTCCTTGCCGGGTGCCGCACCCCTGAGCCCTTCCCTTCCTCCCGAAGCCCCAGCACTCGCAGTGTCTGACATTTGCTGTCCCCTGCTGGGAGCGCACAGCTTCCTGCTGAGAGAATGGGCCGAGTATAGTCCTTGTATATTTTGTATTGGTATTGGGATCAATATGGGTTCTTCAGTGTTATTAATGTTAATTATCCAGTCGTAGAATCATAGTATAGGCCAGTGAGTGTCACCTCCCTGCCTGGTAAGATTATGGAGCAGATCCTCCTGGAGGCACTGATGAGGCAGAAGAATAACGAAGAGGTATTGGCTACAATCAACACGGCTTCACCAAGGGCAAATCGTGCCTGACAAACCTGGTGGCCTTCTATGAGAAGGTCACAACATCAATAGACAAGGGGAGAGCAACTGACATCATTTACCTGGACCTGAGCAAAGCCTTTGACACTGTCCCGCATGACATCCTGGTCTCCAAGCTGATAAAATACGGGTTTGATGGACTGACAATTCGGTGGATAAAGAACTGGCTTGATGGCTGCACCCAAAGAGTGGCTGTTCAAGTGGAGGCCAGTGACGAGTGGAGTCCCTCAAGGATCAGTACTGGGACCGATCTTGTTTAACATCTTCGTCAGCGACATGGACAGTGGCATAGAGTGCACCCTCAGCAAGNATTAAAAGAAGCGTGGCCAGCAGGTCGAGGGACGTGATTCTCCCCCTCTACTCCACTCTTGTGAGACCCCACCTGGAGTACTGCAGCCAGTTCTGGAGCCCCTACTACAAGAAAGATATGGAGGTGCTGGAACGTGTCCAGAGAAGGGCCACAAGGATGATCAGAGGGCTGGAGCACCTCTCCTATGAGGACAGACTGAGAGGGTTGGGGTTGTTCAGTCTGGAGAAAAGAAGGCTCCGAGGAGACCTTATAGTGGCCTACCAGTATCTTAAGGGGGCCTACAAGAAAGCTGGTGGGGGACTTTTTAGGATGTCGGGTAATGGTAGGACTAGAGGGAATGGATTAAAACTAGAGATGGGACGATTCAGACTGGACGTTAGGAAGAAGTTCTTCACCATGAGGGTGGTGAGACACTGGCCCAGGTTGCCCAGAGAGGTGGTGGAAGCCCCTTCCCTGGAAGTTTTTAAGGCCAGACTGGACGGGGCTCTGAGCAACCTGATCTAGTGGGAGGTGTCCCTGCCCATGGTAGGGGGTTGGAACTAGATGATCTTTAGGGTCTCTTCCAACCCTAACAATTCCAGGATTCTATGGTTCTAAGTACCTGTAGAGAGCTGAGCTGAAGATGCACTTATTTATTCGGTGTTCTTCTACTGGCAAGTTAATCATCCCCTGCTTCAGCGTGCTGGCTGCCACTATCCTGTTTTGTTAGACTTCTGTTTTGCTGTTGTTAGGTGGCCTAAGTGACATAAAGGTGTGGATTCCACTATAGGAACCAAGAGTCTCTCTATCCCTGACTTTAATCACCTAATGTTGCTATTTCTTAAGTTATTTTATTGTCCCCAATAGCTTCTACTTGTACCATATTGTTCAACCTAAATTAATGTTTCAAGTGCAAAGGAAAATATTTTACCTGGTTTTTGGATATTTACTTTATTAATTTGTAATGTTCAAGGTACCAGAGCTCATATGCATGTGTGGGCACATGAAGAAACAACCAAGAGAATTTCTCCTGCCATGCAAGGTTCCCGACAAACATGACATACACAGTCTACCCTGTGATTTAATAGAGGATCAAGATATTAAAACTCTAGTACAATTATTTAATGCAATGGTATTGCTGAGTCACATTTCAATGTGTTGTATCCATTCATGGAGACTTTTATGCTGAATTCTCAACTTTTAAAAGATGAACACATTTTTGTTTTGTTTCTGGAAAGAAAAATCTGTCTGCATGAATGGCTAATAGGAAATTTAAAAAAAACCCAGCAACCCAAAGTCAGAAAAGTTTGTCTTCTTTGGGATTTAAAAACGGAATTCAGGGTGAGTTTTATTCATCCCCTCATTAGCTTTTCTGGCTGATAGAGCAACAAACAAAAGACTCATACTGTCATGATAAGAGATATTTCGAAGAAAGCTACCAGTTAGTATGATTTATTACACAAGAGAGGAATCATAAGTGTGCTTTTATTATAATTGAAATTTATGTGTATACCAGTGTATGATCTTGTAATGAGTTATAGCTGAATCTTTCGAAGGGGGGAAAAAAATCCAGTATGCCTGTAAACCAGGTACAAGACTTACTAGAAGAGCAGTTTTTATATTAATGTCAACATTTTGACTTACTAGAGTGCTTCTACACGTGTCATACAGTAATAATGTATTATTTTATATTACTAGTATCATTAGGCTGTTTCTGTGTAAGGAACATTACATGTGACTTACAGTGTAGCTTAAGATTGCCTAAAAAAAATAACCTTTAAGTAAAATTAAATTAACTGCTGCTAAACAGTAGTCTCAAACATTTATTTGGATCCTTTGCAAAATTAGACTGTAAACCTTGCAAAGGTTAGGATTTCATATGTATCTAGAAGTTTCTGCTTCCGAAAGGGATAGAAGAATTGTGCAAGAACTTGTGTTATTTTGCTTTTTCCTACTCCTCCCCAGAATAGAAAGGCAGAAGCATCGAAATCTTCATATGATTTTTTAGAGAAGCATCAACTGGGATGAATCTCATTCATTCCTAATAAATCCCGAGCATTTATTAGCAGCCTGATTTGTTGGCTCATGCATTTGTATCTGAGCATTAAATTAGCAGATCGTGTACACTTGCCCTGAAGGGGGCATTACTATTGCTGAGGCAGTACTTTTAATTACTTGACCATCCCTATTTATTCCGGTAGAGGGAAGCAGCACATACATATACTGCTCTGACGCCTCTCTAATAAAAGTGCTGTTCTCTTGAAAAGCCACACCGATTCTAGCCACAGGCACATCACATGTAATCGTTGACCAAACACCAAGGAAGAAACCTGAAGAAACAAATAGTTATTAAAGTAGAAATAGCGTTTTATTAGAGTTGGGTGGTATCTTGCTGGGGAAATGCCATGTTAGTTGGTTGTACATCTGTGTTTAGCACTGTCTGTTAGGGGCCTTCTGTTACTGTACTAGAATGAGATTTTCTGAGCAGCTTTGGCGGAGGTGCCAACTTGAGTAGGAGCACAGAATCGTAGTCACTTGGCTTCTCTGCTTTTCTTTTTTTCTGTATTTGCCTAAGGATAGCTGGAAGTCTTGGGAGGCAGTTCAATCAACGGTTAATATTTTACAAGAAATCAGTCTACATCCTCATCAGATTGTTTTTACCTTTGTTTACTGGTACTGGTTCTACTAAATATCTCATTCGGTAGACATTAGAACATTGCTGCTAAGTTCTGTAATAACAAAATGGGCTGTGACTTCATATCACAGGCACCATTTGTGAACTGTGAGATCATGCTGATTTGTCATTGTGTGCTGACAGGGACAGGGTTGACTTCAAAACGTTATTTTTGTTGTTCCTGCACGTACTTCTGCCCTGTCTGTAAAATTACTGCAGAAATGCGTATACAAGTGTATGTGTTTCTCATTACAGAATTCTACAATTGCTGTTTTAATCGTATTCCACAGAGAATGCAAATTTCATAGTGGTCAGGATCACAAGGGGATTCTGTTCCTTTGTGGCTAAAAGGAGAGGCTGCTGGCTTTTTTGTTTTTTAATGGCTTCAGGCTTTTGGATTCACACACTAACTACAATGCCTGGTACTTCTTTCACTATGTAGGCATTGCAGTATCTAACTAACACTACTAAGACTTTCCAGCGCCAGCTCCTGTTCTGCACTTTCGTGCTATGCAGAAATATGAAATGTACATTTTATTAAGGAAATAGTTTGGTAAATTATGACTACTTCTACAGATAAATGTTCCACTTGACAAGAATGAAAATTTGATATGCAGCAGACAGTTTACATTTTAGACTTAAACGTGTCAGAATAAGTCTTGTTTTTCTACTTGTGTTACTTTGGGGGAGCTTGTCAGCTGTGGAGAGGAAGGAAGATTTGGCCAGCTGTGACAAGGAAGGACCATTTTCTCTCACAGTAGCACAGGCTACAAAAGCACAATAATTACCAGCAGTGTGATACTTCATTCTCAGTTACCAAATCATCGGTGTTTTTTTCAGTTGTATTGACTTGCGTAAGATTATTTTACAAATGGTATTGAGGTGCAGGCATTTCCCTTTCTGCTTATACATCGTAGGTTAATACAAGCTGGTAAAAGTTTTTCCTCTTTGTTCATACTATCAGCTGGCCTGGAGTAGGTGTGCAAGGCACCGAGTGATAGCTTTCTACTCAGAGAAAGGCCTGCCTACTTTGTGAATTTCCGTTCTGATTGGAGAAGTCCCTGACGCTCAGCTTTATTTTAAAATTGATTTAAATAGGATTTTTGTATATCTGTGCTTCCTGGAGAAAGTGTGCTAGCAATGCAGGAGTCCACAGCTGATACCTCACACAGCTTGCTAAAGTGACCCGGGTACAGTAACATGGAGAGAGGTGAAGAAAACTACTATGGAAAACACGGTAATTTACCTGCTTTCTTATGACAATTCCTAAGTATCTGATCTGAACCTCATTTATTTCAACCGGGTTATTTCAATTGATTTTAATGGGCTTGGATCCAGTCCCAAATGGTTCTCTATAACTTCTTCAATTATTAGCAATATCCTAATTCTTTTCCAGCGTGACATTTGCAAGTTTATTTAAAATGCAAATCAAATGTAAACTTTATATATGTATTGTCCATTTTTATTTTAGATAAGTACTTTAGATTTATTTTTTAAAAATCATTCAGTAGTAAAGTACAACAATTAAATTCATATGCTGTTTGAAGTCAGAATTGGTAAATGAAATGTCTTGTGAAATATTTCTTGTGATGATATTATGATTTAATTTACAAAATTTTCCTATTATAAAGCAGCCTGTGAATAGATCTGTCTCATCTGCGAAGACAGAATATAATCTCAGTTTTTAATCCTAGCAAAAAGATGACCGTCGTCATCCCACACCACTGCTTTCTTCCTTATGCCTACCGAACTCCTAAACTTGGAATTTGCTTTCTAAATACGTTTGGGCTTTATAGCCAAGAAAGTGGTTTGCTTTTACCAGGAGCTATGTAAATACTAATGACATAAATAATTCCCACCTCACCCCCAAAGAATCTTCTCAGTTCTTAAAGAATGGTAGTAATTAAGTAGGGAATTTGATATCTAACTTGGAAAAAGGAGAATGCAACAAACAGCATTTTTCTGTTGTTCCATGAAACGATGATCACACATGTTTTGGTAAGGAATATGCCAGTGACACTACAGACTACTTCTGTCAGTGAATTTTAGTGTATTTTTAACTTAGAATGGAGTTGCCTGCCGTATTCTGTGGTGGATTTATCCCAGGGTCTGAGCGGCAGGGGGAGGCAGTCTGAGCTGCCCGGTGCCACGCCAGTGCGCTGACTGCCAGCAGCCAGGAGCGCTTCTCTGAAGAAGTTTGCAGTTCTGCAGTGGTTTTACTGCTGTTAAGGACTGTTGCTATCTCACAGCATCCCTCTGCTTGCCTGACGGAGATGGACGTCTCCATCTGAATCAGAGCTTGTTTTCTGGAGTGCTTTGTTGGTTTTTCTTTTCTCTCCTATTAATTAGTGGATATTGGTTTTCATTATAGCAGTATTGTGGAGTTCACCCACTACACTTGAATGTGCTCCATAAATACATGTATCTTTTGACATGTATTTTCTTTGTTCCATTTCAGAAGCACACAGGTATGACATAAATAACAAAACTCGAACTATTTACAATGATGGACACTGTAAATAGCGATCCTATTATGGAAAGGACACTTGTGGTAACACATTGCATCGTCCCCAGCTGATGATGTTATTAAGCCATTCTGCTTAATGGAGACCTTCTAGGAGCTGATGAGATTGCCCCTGTCAACAAGCTTTCCCAGTGCAACACAGACTGACTGCAGAAAATTCTATAAGCAAAATATAAGTGTGTAGCTTCCTTGCTGAAAGTCTGTTGTGCTTTTGAAAATCTACCTTGTTGCCATACCAAGGAGATCAGAAATCACTCCTTCCTATCTGGAAAGTAAACAATGCATAGTATGTGAGAAAAGGTAAAAAGGAACAAGCACGTTAAAATCCATGTGGGCGTGCAAGGTCTCAGCTGGCTGGAACCAGACAATTACGGCAGCGTGGGGCGAGGTGGACTTCAGGAGATCTGTTTGGCTGCCTCTGTGGTGAGACATGGTACATGGTCCCGTTCTCTTCCCAACAGGATTTGTCTTTAAATGGTTTCATTCTTCAAAGCTTAGGGTGAGGAAAATTCAGAAGTGTGCTTGGAAAACCAGTTTTAGCGTATAACTGCCCATATGTTCTGAAAGGTTTCCTAATGCCTAATCGAAATCATCTTTGCTGTAAATGAAGTTAGCCTCTCTCTCTGATGGAGGAAGCTGAGAACAACTGATCACTGTCAGTTTTATACGGTATTTGAAGACTTGTTTTGTGCTCCTTCCCTTAATCACAGTCCTTGAAGTTCGCATTCATTTACTGCTCTTCGTAAACCTCTTAGTGTCGCCTTCTACTGTCTCCAATTTGTCTTTCTCTTGTGAAATTCTAGTGCCATGATCTAGAAATAATTGTTCGGCTGAGGCCTCATGTGTCACAAGCATGAGGAACAGTGACCTCACCGGTCATGCTCACACTTTCTTCAGTGAGTTGTGCTTTTTTTTGCAAAGACATCGCTGTACTGACTCCTGCTCTGTTGTACTGCACTGTAATCCTTCAGGCTCCTTCTCGTCAGTGTTGCTAAAAGCAATTATTTTGTGTGCATTTGTGAATGGAGTTTGTCTTTATAACTTCCATCAGTGCACAAAAATCACTTTGAATTGTTAAATTATTTATCAAAATCCCTATGATTCTGTCTCGTCACCTGCGTTTTCAAAGTGTTTGTTCTACTTTGTTGTTGAAATTGTTAAGGAGAACGGGTTCCTCCAGTGGTGGGATTGAGCTGACTGCTGACATTCAAGAGTGAGAACTTGGGGTCTTAGTGGATGATTCAGTGAAAGCGTTTGCCCCCAAAATCAAGCAGACTGTAAGAAAGAATTATTAGTAATGGACTGAGATTGACTAGAAAAAGTCATTATATGATTGTATAAATCACAGCCAATATTTGTGATGAATATCCTGTGCAGTTCTGGCCCTTCCTTTTCCAGTGATATACAGTAGCACTGAAAAAGATACAGAAAAGGAATATAAGCATGACCAAAAGTATGGAATGGCTTATGTACGAGAAACAATTGAACAGACAGGACTCTTGAAGATAGACAAGTAAAGAGGAATATAATAACCTGCAAAATTATCAGTAGCATGCCATGTTGCCATACAGGTATGAGCTGACTGATGGCAAACTTAAAACAGACAAAAGGAGGTCATACTTCAGTGTTTCATTCACCTGTAGTACTCTGTCATGTCGGACATTGCAGATCGTTAAAGTGTATGCAAGTTAAATAGAGATCTATGAAATGAATGAAAAAGAAATTCACCCACAGCTATTAAATACAAAGTCACTACCTTTGATTTAGAAAAGTGCGGTTGCAAATCTGTGTAATTTCCGTTTTTAGGGGAATACCACTGTGTTTGCCTTGATTTTTGCATTTCTCCTCAGGTGTTCCCTATGGCCCCTTGTTAGATGCGGGGTATGGGTTCAGTCTTCCCTGTGTTCTGGCGTGACTCTTCTTCCATGCCAAACGTGGGTCCTGTGTGAGGGACGGACTTCATTGTGCCTTATGGCCAGAATTCGTCAGTGGGGAGTGATGTTACAGACTCTGAATTGTCCTGGAGACAAATTCTTTTGTAGAAATAGTTATTTTGTAGAAATTGCTATTCATAAAGGTTCTTCAAAATACAGGTTTTGGCCCAGCATTTGGTATTGTGTGTGGTACGCTTGCTTTCTGGACCGCGGTGGGTTCCCGTAGTACCCATGTAACAGCATAACCTACATCTTCCACTCCCCAGCACTGCTGTCACATCACTCCCACAAGGTTTTAGCTTTACCAGTCTCTCTGTGTTAAAATGTATTTGCTTTAGGAGCTTGGTAAGGTGAACTTGAACACCTTAGATGAAGGGCAAATAGAATTTTATTATGTGCTGTATTTATTGTACTGGTCTGTGTGTATTTTGATAAGGTTTTTCTGATATAAACCAAGAACAAAGTCTGGCATTTAGTTAATAAGTAAATTCTGCTTTTGAGAAGTTCCTGAATTCTTCTCTAATTGAAGAAAATAAGTATTTTTTCTGTGGGTGGGGGAAAGCTTAGGCTGGCAACACCTTTTAATACCAGGTATAGTCAGAAGAGGAGATCCTTAAGAAAGTGGTGAGAAAGTACTCTGAAACGATAATCTGTATTGTAGTGTTGACATTTGAATGAAGGAGTAATTTTCCTTGTACAAAGTTTGCTTCAGTAAATCTCCATAATTACTGAGCTTAAAAAAAAATTCCCATAAAGCTGAACAGCTAGCTTCAAAAGGAAAAATCCAAATCCTGGTCTGTTCAATGAAGGACTGCTTCTTGCTCTTCATACAGTAGCTTGAAACTTGAAAATTTAAATTCTGCCATAAATTTTTGTTACTCTTTCCCAAGCGAAATAATACTGTAATTCATCTTACTCAAGTCCCCAGTTGATGCACAGATTGGTGGGTTAGTATTTGGCAGTTTCTTAATATAGTTTGCTTTTGTGTAGAGTGAATCAGTTGGAACTATGCTAACCAGGATAGCCATGCGGAAAAAATGTATCACATTTGACTCCTTCCATCTGTAAACTCTGGCCAGATGTTACTACCTGTCTCTAGGGGGGACCTGATTTGACCTTCTAGTCGTTTGAGATTCATGTAGGGCAACCACCATGTTCAGGGATGTATCCGTAACCAACATTAACTAAACCTGCTCTGCCTCCTGCGCTGGGAAATGTGGTGGGTGTATCCACTTGGGAGTTAGAGATGCATGGAACACGTGCTCTTCTGCCTGCCATGCAGCTGTACCTCGTCTGCGCGTTGGAGAAGCTGGTGCAGTTACCCGGCCCGTGCAGGGTGGTGTAGAGCGAGGTCAGCATGGACCTCCTGCAGTCTGCAGCCACGCTCTGTCATCGGCCCAGTGCAGGAAGGGCAAACCTGCAACTCTATGTCTGTAAAGTCCTGTAACCAGAGCGGTGGGAAGTAAGAGTAAGTCTGCAAGACTGTGAGCATAACAATAAGTACGGACATGACTCCAAACTGTTATTTTAGAGAAAAATCAGAAGGACTTAGCCTGTGGCTCCAGAGAGGTAGGTTCACTCGCTTGCTGCCAAACACACTTAGCATGTGGCTGTGAGACATAATCCTCGTCTCCCAAATATCAGCAACTTTCTACTGTGAACACTGTGCATAGGTATAGTGATAGGATGTACATTAAAGGTAATTTTACATGTGCTAAATGTGAGGCCCTCAAAATTTTTAGGCTGGAAGAAAAAAGTTTTGATCTCATCTACAAAAACTACGTAATCGTATCAGTGAATTACTGATATTGCCTGCATTAAATTATTTCAACAGAACTGATTAAATAGGAATATATGGAAAGTGTTCTTTAAAGATTGCAGTTAACACACCCCTCTCTATAGATTTTGTTTTCAATAAGAACATATTTTTATGCTGTTTTATTTTAAATGCAGGTGAACCAAGGAAATTTGACCCAAAGTTCAGAGGACCTATTCATAACAGGTAAATACTTTAACTCATTCTATTTAATTCTTTTGGGTTTTCAGTGAACTGGGGATAAAAAAATTTATTAACAAAACTTGTGAATTTGATTCCGCATTTCTTTTAAATCCAGAAGCCAGTCCTTACCACCCTTGAGGATGTATGGTTACTGGGGAATATTTGGCTGTGTGCTCGTAAATTCTTTTGATTTGAATGCCAAGTCTATATGCCTCATATTGTCTAGTACCTGCTGTCTTACCTTGTGCTGCTGTAAGCAGGACCATTTGAGGCGTTGTTAAGTCCTGGGGTGCCACGGCCATGTGGTGCGATCTGTCTTGTTTCCATACAGCACAGGATGGAACCCTGTCGCACCCTGTTCGTCAGTTTGCAGCTGGTTTTCAGGCTCCTGCAGTCACCTCACCAAGGGATTTATTTAGTTCTCTCCAGAACTAAGTGGTGCGTGGTGTGCACTATTACATGAGTTCTGTGCGTGGCCAGCAGGGTGAATCCCTGGCAGAAACTGGGTGCTGCCTGAACGGTGGCAGTGGGGAAGTCGTGTCGGGGATGTGACTGGCTGCTGGAGCAGCTCGGCCCTGGGACCCTCGCTGGAGGGAATGTTTTTTACATGTTTGAAGAGAGTCTCTGAAGTGAGCGAGACTGCCTGTGGCACTGCGCGCTGCAGAGCTGGATCCTAAAGTATTGCAGTTTAATGGTATTTTAGAGCCATCTATTACTGTGCCTTTCCCTCCGGTGCGTGAGGAGTGGTGAAACTGGTTTGTATGCCAGCAGGACTTCTCTTGGTTTTACTGGTACTGTGCGATACAGTTAGTATCTAGTTTTGCACCGTTTTGCACTGTGGCTTGCTGTTACATCTGTGTAGTTGCTGTGACAGCTTCTGCAATTCCAGGTATATGTATATATATGTGCCATTCTAATTGTACATAATGCAACACTGCTATACCACGTGTCCAGTACATTTTATTGTGCTTTGGTGAGACAGTATTGTTGAAAACAATATAAAAAAATCAGTTCCCTAAATATTAAGGGTATGGCTGCATTGTACAGTAGACCGTAAGGCAGTGGTAGCTGCATTGATACTTACTGAGCATACTTTGCAATGGGGTGCACTTGGATTTAGATCCAATCTACCATTTCTGCACAAAATGACTTGCCCAGTGACTTGCCTGGCCTTTTGGGGTCATCAGTGCAGCACTGTGCAGTACGCTATAGACATGCCCTTGAAATAGTTCAAGATTATTATTGAATTTTTTTAAAGACAGTGAATGAACTGGGTTTTTTTAAATTCCTTTTTCCAGTTACTACGATTAAATGAATGAGACTACACAGTCTTTCAAGCAAATAAAGACTATCTAGTTCGTATGACAAAATGCCTTCTCAGAAGATAATCCGAAGAGTTGAACAGGAGGAAAATGGGCATCTTCCCTCGATTTGTTTCTGACTTTGGGGCTTCCCACTTTTCTGCAGGAGAAGAGATACTCAGAATCTAAAAGCATACGTTGTCCCGACAAATGAGTGCTAGTAATGAATATGCGGGTGGGGACAGAGCTGTTTGTTCGCCTTGCCATAATGGGCGTAACTCTGTGTACAGCGTGGATGGGGAAACACCTATCTTTGCTTTCCACTGATAAAATAATTTGTCCTGCACTTAATTTCGTTGTCAGCTTTCATTGGTCAGGGAAAATTTTGTCTTCATTTTTTCAAAAATGGAGAAGTTTCTAGGGAGATAGGCTGCAAATTGTACGTATCTGCATTGAGCAGGGAAAGGTCCCATCCCATCATGGAGACTGCTGAAGGTGATGCAGTTTTGGAGGTGCCGCAGAGCAGAAATGATGTTTTGAAGTTGTTGAGCACCAAGCTATTCCCCAAACCACTAAAAACCTGAAAAACTGAGAAACAGAAAGCCAAGTCTTAATAATGGTGTATTAATGTCTATTAAAGAATGGGTTATTCCCACAATCTTTGTCAGATGGATCCTTTGCAAGGAGATTCAGTTATCTCAACCTTTTTTTTTTTTTTTTTTAAATAGAACAGAGCTGTTGCCAGTGGCTGAAGTGTTGGACAATGGTGGGTAAAAGGAGCGTCTAGCAAGGCAAAGTGTACAGTGTTTTGCTAGTACCATCATTCTCAAGGGGGCTGTGTGTGGAGTTTGGTATGGTATTGGAGTGTGGTTTGGTATTGGAGTTGGAGTGTGGTTTCAGGCAAACATCTCTTTATTGAAAAGGATTAAAGTGCAATGGCCGGGTTGATTGACTCTGAGCCAACCAGCTCATGAAAATACAAAATGATGTTATCAAGATTATGTCTTCTATTGGTATGGCTACATACTGCAGTCCTTTCGGTTTTCATTCTCATTCTGCAGTGTTCAAGGCTGTCTGCCTCTGTTCTCCATAGCAACGTTAGTGTACAGTGGAAATAAGGGTTGAAATAGTGGATTGTATCTAGCTTTATTATTTATTATACTTTATTGTATCATACTTTATTGCAAAGCCTCCTGCCAGAACAATCTGGCTTGACTTCACTTCGCGTACTAGTCGGTGCTGCAGATGAGAGCAGGTCTGTTACCTCTTAGAAGGTTCAGTAGTTCACAAGCAGAGTGGCATCGCTCAGAAAGCATCTGAGAAATTGTGGGCAATTTGTCAGTGTTTTTCCAGATGTAAGTGTAACGTAGAGAATGTGTTCTAAACTAGCATTTCCTATCCTTTGTGAGAAGAGTAAATTAGAGAACCACAAGTTATTTATCAGTTTTATCTTTCTCAGCAGAAAATTTATGACAGAGAAGACTGCAGCCTTGTGGTACTCTCACTTGAACACACACACACACACACACTGTTCTCGTCTACGCAAGAGGTGTTGCTTCTTTCCCTTTCTGAAAACTAATAATTTTAGAAATAAATGGAAATGTTTGTTTAGGGAGTTGATCCTAATTTGAGAAGTATCTTTATGATACGGCCAGTGAGACTTTGTATACACTGTGTATAGGAGTGAATTTAAGTGATAGTTTAGGGATGTTATTAAGTGTTCATCTATGTACATTACTACCAGAAAATACTTGTAAGATTTTATATCTAGTATCCACCAAGGGAGTAAGCTTACAGGTTGAAGCAGTAGCTCTGCAACTTCTCAGCTCAAAATGATGTGGCAGGAGTTTTGGTAGACAACTTCCTGGAGGAGAACAGAAACTCCTGGTGTTCCTTGTCAGTCTGAGATGGAGATGTATACCTGCCTCTCACCAGAGGTGAGGATCACTTTAACTGAGTTCATATGAGGCAAAATCTAGCACATTGTATTTTCAGTCTAAGCTATCTCTGACTCCTCAAAGGTACAAATTTTCTCCAAGCCATCTTTCCCTAAATTCCAGTAAGGGAATGTATGCAGTCACTACAATCATAGCATATTTTTCTAAACTGCTTTGGCAAAATCAAATTATTAAGTCCTGACTTACCTCCAATTTTGTGGAGCTTGTCTTAACTCTTTCCCTTGCCCCTGGTTATTTTTCTCCCTCTATGTAGTTTCTTGGATTTTTCTCATATTCCTCTTGCTGGTTAGACACATTGTAGGGTTTTTTTCTTGTTACGTTTTAAAAACTCCTGACAGCTCCTGGACTATCTTTAATTGTTCAACATCTTTCTAGAAATTTAGTGTTCTGAATTTCAGTTAAGACAAAGATCACCATTTCCTCTGTGATTAGAAAATTTAGTTAATGGGTTTTCGTGCAAATTGAATATTAGTAAATTTCCATAACCATTTAGCTATCTTCTCTAAGAGTTTGAAAAAAACTAATAAAAATGCCTGACTTCAACTAGCAATACAGACTTCACCTTCTCACAAATGTAAATGTGTCACTGATAGGTATCTGCATGGCAGATCACTTGATACTGTGGTCAATATTAAAATAATAAACAATTTTGACATTTAGATTATCCTTTGTACTTTTTAAACTACGTAACCTGCTAAAGATGTTATTTAGACTACACTAAGAGTCTACCATAGGTAACTGTTGGTAGAATATAAAATTATTTTTCTTGCTACTGGTATTTTGTTAGTCCTTATATGTTTTGTTACTTGTTGTTGTCTATGTTATCATAATGTGCCATGCACTTGCTAATATGAGTGGGGAAGCCTACAGTTTTCTTTGAGTTCTTGTTTCGTGCTTCTGGTTTGGGGTAAACAGTGTCTACAGATGTTGCTCGTTTGCAGATATCGAAATTTGAGTTTTCCAGAACTAAACAATACTTCCTTAAGCATGGTACCTATAACTAAGACATATCAACTTAGTAAATCCATGCAGGCCAGTGCAGATCAGTCGTACTCATTAAAAAAACGCAGAAATTAAGCTGATGGAAAACAGCTTGTAATGAAAACTTGTATAAATATCTTTTTCTGTGCAGTTTTGGCTTCCACAGTAGAAGTGACAATTCATGGGGGGATTTTGAAAGGAACTTTCTCTGCAAACATTTAGTTTATGGGCTCCCTGCACATTTATTCAGGTGTGCAGGACGATGCCCTCAATGTCACTCTGCTGATGGAAATACCCATTTGAGCAGCGGATCTTGCTTCTCAGTTCAGCCCCAGTGAAGAAAGGGGTCCTCGGAGCTATTCATGGCATTGTGTGGCATATATATCGTATAACATCACCTTGGCACAACACGATTTGGGGAAGTCTCAGAACCCAAGCTGTTGGTCAAGCAGGGAGGAGGAACTTGGAAGTGAGGACATCAGTGGTCACCTTAGTCAGTCAGCAGAGCTGAAGGTGGTAACCTGAAACTCACACTGTGAACTTCTTGAGCCTTGTTTTTCTCTGTGGTTGCACTATTTGTAGGTGCTAATCTACTGCTAGTGCTGTTTAACTAATAAACGTTGTGGTTTATTGCTGGTGCAGCATCTTGAGTGAAATTGCAGTTGTGACAGATTGGGCGTGAAACTGCCAAACAGAGAGAGGTTCTAGTCGGTCATTAACGATTAAGTGCATGAACTGTCAGTGAATAAATGGCTTTTATGCACTAATGCTCTGTGCAGATTATTTTATCTTTACATTCATGTATTTGCTAGGATGCCATTGCACACACGCAGGGTGTCGTTTGCGTGCGCCGCCACGTGTAACGCGGCAGGAGAAGCCAAGGAGGCAGTGTGTTTCTGAGAGAGGGTGGAAAGCAAATCAGGCTCCATAAATTAAGCTAAGTGACAGCAGTAAGCAGTAAAATGTGATGTGGGAGCCTGAACTGTGCACTTAACCAAATGAAGGTCTTTTATTACGTCATCTGAAAATGATGAATCTGATGGTTTTATCAGCAATTTATCTCTATGGAAACTCCTGTATTCAAATACATAGACATACTGGTTTTTGGTTCAGATTATGGAACTTGGTTATCTAAAAAGTACTAAAAAACATCAAAATTTCCAGTACTGGCTATTAGCATTTTTAATGCTTTCATTATCTATATCATAAGAAATGTAAAGTGCTTTTTCTCATTAATCCTTGAATGTTTACACATAATTATTATATAAAAGTATGATAGCGCTATCTGTAAGTAAGATTATAGAGCCTGTATGATAAGCAGTGTCCTCAGTTTCTATTCTCATAACCGTATTTCCATTGATCCATCTTCTTTAGGGTTCAGTTTAACAGTTCAGTCTCCTGAGTGATTTTACTCTGCTTCATTAGCCTAAAACAAACTGAAAAAGCAGATTTGCCATAACAGATCACCTTGTTATTTTGAAAAAAATCATATCAGATCTGTCTTCAGTCAAAGCATGGCTGGATAATTTCTCATTAGGTTTCAGTAATAAGCATGGGCTCCCAATGTCTCCCGTTTATGAAGAGGCAGTTGCCAATGTTACAGTGCCTGCAACTTTGGAAACTCCCAGAATCTTCGCAGTATAACCTTGTATCTTTACAGAGTTATTTTAATTTATTCATTTATGATGTTTTACAATTTTTTTTTCCTCTCCTGTGGGGTGTTGTATTTATGAGGTAATATTATGATCTCACTGAAAGTGAGCTACTTGAGCTAACAATGATGTTAAATGGAGCCAGGGTTTCACCCGTAGTATTTAAGCAATGATTTTGTTCTAGTCTGTACGAACTGTTTCAAAATTTTCTGAAGCCACCCAAAAGAGGATTTCATAGAATCATAGAATGTGTTGGGTTGGAAGGGACCTTTAAAGGCCATCTAGTCCAACCGCCCTGCAGTGAGCAGGGACATCTTTAACGAGATCAGGTTGCTCAGAGCCTCATCAAGCCTGGCCTTGAATATCTCCAGGGATGGGGCCTCCACCCCCTCTCTGGGCAACCTGTTCCAGTGTCTCACCACCCTCATTGTAAAGAACTTCTTCCTAATGTCTAATCTAAACCTGCCCTGCTCTAGTTTAAAACCATTGCCACTCGTCCTATTGCTACATGCCCTTGCAAACAGCCCCTCCGCAGCTTTCCTGTAGGCCCCCTTCAGGTACTGGAAGGCTGCTATAAGGTCTCCGCGGAGCCTTCTCTTCTCCAGGCTGAACACCCCCAACTCTTTCAGCCTGTCTTCATAGGAGAGGTGCTCCAGCCAGATTTAACTACTACTTATATATTTTTTAAATATTTATATAACAGCAATACTTGGCAACAGTGAGTTTTACTAGGTACTGTACAGAGGTTTGTGTATTACAAAGAACAGAAAATCCTGCATTCTGGTAGAGAGTTTATGGGTACTTGCTCATGCTGGCTCCGCAAAACTTTAAAATGAAGCTTTAGTGCAAATGGGTGTAACCTTTAGGTATCATAAAATGAGACCGGTGAGAATTGGACCGGAAGAGGTTTTTGAGACTATAGGAGTTGTAATTAAGGTACTTATGGTGCCATATTTCTCTTCAGACATCTTGAATTAAATATTGTACCTCTTAAAAAGGGCTCTGATGGGGTGAGAGCCAAGCTTGATCAGTCTCAGAACTGCTTCTGAACAGAGGCTGGGGAAAATGAGCAGCATTATTTCAGCATCGCTTCTTCTGCTTTAAGCAGTTGTCCTTTCTTAGATCACTGTCATATTGACCTTGAATCATGTACCACCTTGGCCTCACTAAAAATTGATTTCAGTGAGATGTTAAAACCCTGTCCCTCTAGAGAAGTGTACAGGATTTTTCATTCCTTTTCCACACCTCGAAAAACTTTTCAAGTTCTCCAACTGTTTAAAGGATCTGCATTCTTTATCTCCTTTATGCTAAAGAATAACAGTTCTCTGTAAGAGGAGACACAGTTTGGAAAACGGAAAGAATGGTAGATGCCAAAAATGACTGTGTGTCAGTTGGACTGTAAGAATGCTTTTACTGGTGAGATGCAGCTTGCGTCCGCTGGGCTCCTTCCCGTGGCCTGGCAAGCAGAGATGACCATAACTCGTTTCATGAAGGCCCTTTGCTCTAGCGGGAGGCTGGCGCTGGCGCTCCTGGGGTGGTGGCTGCTCCCTCCTCAGTCACGGAGACGCAGCACAGGATGGGGTTGGGTCCCATGGCCGGGGACAGCCCCAGCAGCACTGGCTGTGCTGACACACTGACCCTTCCAAACGGGGCCGTCAGCAATGATCGTACAGCCCTTCTTCACCAGAACTCTGCCAGATAGGCAGGGCATGGCAAGTGACAACAGCGATTGAAATCCTTCGGATAAGGAGGCTCTGGGCAGCACACACTTTTAATTCACTCCTTCATTAATTAAATCCTGTCAAGACCATTAGCTGCAAATGTTTCTTAACCAGTGAGGCCTGCAGAGGCCTGTGAGACAGCAACTGCTGTGCTTCCAAGGGCCTTCAGAAACAAGGGCTTGCGAAGGGGTGAACTGCTCGCCCCGGCCGGAGCTGCGGGGCCGGTGGTCCCCACGAGCGGGCACTGACCTGTCCGCTTGGGAGTGTCACGCGTCATGGCGATGACACTCCTGGAGTGGCTCTGGCCAGGGTCAGACACTGGAGAAAAACCAGTCTAGTGGTCTACATCTCCACTCCTCTGCCTGTGTGAACTTACTATGCAGACCAGTAAGTAGAAGACAATAATTTAATCGAATGCTCTGTTTTTTCACTGGCTCAGTTTTCAGACTGGAGAGTGCTATTCTTTGATTGCTTGTCTGTAAGACAAGGTATGGCTCTTCACAATATGTTGGGGTTTTTTTTTCCTCTCCCTAGAGCATATTTTGGTTGTATTAAATGAGGTCAAGCAGCTGAGTCAGAATTTTGTGGCGAGATCAGGGGTAGTTGCCTGTAGGCTTTTTTTCATTTCACGCTGCTATTCTTCTATTCACAAGCTATTTATAATACAAGTAAGTTGTGCTGAACCTGTCTTTCATCACATCATTTGCAATATTTGATACCAGCATTAGGGACATGCTGAGGCAGATGTCCTGTAGTAGCCAATACCATAAGTGATCTCATGGATTCAATGTTGTAAGGTATTACTTGTTTTAAGAATATTTAAACCTGTTGTTCAATATGTTTTTATTGCTGTCTACAGTGCAAAAGGCATATACGTTTATTTACTGTTCTTGCTGCAAAAGCAGGGCCTTACACCTCAAACGCGATTTTGTGAGTAAGACTTCTACTAGGTGCGGATGCAGACATCTTATTCAGATGTTAAATACCCTGTGACACTCGGTGTTTTCAAAGGGTCATATTAGACACCTTATTTTTAAAAAGTGCTTCTTTCTGTCCCTAGGCACTGTACAGACACTGTTTGCTGTGTGATCTTCATAGTCGTCATTCTGGGTTACATTGCATTAGGAATTGTGGGTAAGTAAACACAGGTATAGTAGCACTTTCTCATACTCAGGGGAGGCAACTTTATGAATGTTAAAATTTTTAACTGAGATGTCCCTTTTGCTTATATCTACGTAGAGTTTTCCAATCAATAAGTAAATAATTATTTGCCTAGAAGCAAACAATGAATTAACATTCAGTGTCTATTGTAATTAGGGAAGAGTTCAAAACCATGTGTTTATTGATGAAAAACTCAAAATTAAGTATGTTCAAGTAAAAATGACATGGTTTAATAATTTTGCTATCATAAAGTGTGGTGGAAAAAATCACTTTCATTTGTCATTAATCTGTCAGCAAAAGTTAGAGGTACACACTCTGGTTTTAAGAGGCTTTTTGTTCTGAAAATAGTACTGAAAGAACCTCATGGCCTAATTGAATTGTTCCCACTTTGCTTAATTCCAAATTGACACCAAAATTGATTTGACTTGTGAAACTATTTGGAGCAGAAATAGTCACGCAACTCCCAGTTACAGGAGATTGGAGACGCACTTACCAGAATATACATGCAGTATATATCTCTGCTTACTAAACCTGCTCTGGAACAGACCGAAGAAAAGGAGATAAATTATTAGTCCTAAGAAGGAACAGCAGCTGCTGGACCGTGCACAGCTGCTGCAGACCTGCCATGCCTCCCACTTGATGCTGGGAGTTTGCCATGTCCCAAGGACATCCCTCTCCTGTCCGTGCTGTTGTCCTCCTCTTCCTACCTGATTGACTGGTTCTTCATTGATGTCCTGCTCTCTCCTTCAGTCACTGCTCAAATGCAAAGCCAGAGCTGAAGAAGCTGGACTCGGAGGAACATTTGCTGTTTTCTTGAGCACACAAATGCTCTGGTGACTGGTGACCACCCCCGTGCAGACAGACAGTATTCTGAAGTGCTGCTGCCCAGACAGAGGGACAGGAGAACATTGGCAGTTTCTAGCTGTACAGTATTCCTGTGCTGCCAGATCTTGTCTCTCTTTCCAGCACTGTATAAATCTCCTATTTTTTTTGGCTAGAACTTTGTCAACTCTGTATGTTCAGTTTCCAAAGAACCCCACATGCTGGACATTGCAGAAGTAGATAGCAGCAGAAGGGGACTGGCCAGTTCCTCGCTTCTTCATGTCTGTGATCTCAGACAATGCAGTTACTGTGATGTGAGACAGAGAATTAGTCATATTCCCTGCTCTGCACATGCAGTGCTTTCCTACAGGACACAAGGCATCTGAACAGCTGTCTCCTGCAAACCTTATGAAATATTGGTTAGAACTAGAACCTATTCCTGGAACCAGATACCAAATTTGTAGCTGGTGACTTTTTCTACCATTCTTACAGAGAAGATTTGAATTTTCAATCGAGAAATATTTCTTTCAGCTCCAAATCCAGATCCATGTGGTCCCTGCTTTTCATCTTTCCTTGCACTGTGCTTCAGCTATTTTAACTCTAATTTGTTTCAAAGTAAAAGATGAGATCAGCTTTGGTGCAGTTCCAGGGGCCAGCCCTGAACAAAATACATGAGAGTCAAAGAAGTTCACAGAATGGTAGGGATTGGAAGGGACCTCTGAAGATCATCTAGTCCAACACATTAAGAGAAAATAGATTATAAGTCAATCCTTAGTCATGAATTATGCCTTATGGCTTATTATAGGGGCGAAAAAAAGTAGATTTCTGCAATTTCTTGAAAAAGTGTGACTACTGCTCTGGATCCCTGTTTAATTTGGCTTGAGAGGTAAGCAATAAATGCAGGTTCATCGCAGAACTGCTGTGACGGAAAATCTGAATCAAATTTTGCTGTCAGTATTGTACGTATAGCACACAGGCTTCAGCTATATGTGTGTCTGTGTAACAGTGGGGTAGAACTGTTTTATGTTTCAGGGGGCTGAAATGTAGTCTGAGTAAAAGGTAATCAGTTCTCCTTGAAAGATGACACCAAACAATTTTTGATACTGGCCCTTCTTAATTCTGCTTCAGTGATGGCTGCTGTTGAGTGACTGTACTGAATAGAAATAGTTATTCTATGATTTACTTTCTTATCAATCTTTTATCTTTACAGGCGAACTAAGTGTGCTAATTTAACATTCCATGTAATTTTCCTTCATATCAAACTGACTTAACTCTTCATGTTTATTTCAGAGACACTGGGCTTATCCGGGCGATACTTTACAAATGTTTAGCCTCTTAATTTAAGATTATTTTAATTCAGAAAAGTGCACATAAAAGGCAGCAAATAAGTTTTCTTGGAAAAGAGCCTCACATTCCAGAGGGCAGGTTAATTCAGAGTGGTAACTCTTGTATTGCTCCAAGGGATGCTTAAACGATACGAGTGTTATCAACATGGATTTGCAAATTCTGTGTCATGTGTTCTAATACCTGTTCCAATACATAAGTAAATTGCTTGTGTTAAAAAGCCATAAGAACAATTTGGTAGGTCAATTTCTCCATACGTTAAAATATTACAAATATACCTTTAAGGGAAGCAAAATAATGATATGAAGGCTACCCTTTCAAAAATAAACAGTAGAGGGAATGAGACAGATAGTATAAACAGATTTGCAGTTCATTTTTAAGTATCACAGGATGTCATTGTTCTAATCACATTTTCTCCTTGACAGGGCACTTTCCAGCCTTTACAACCACTGACATAGCCCATAGAGCACCGAAAAAAAAGGTGTGCATCCGATAGACATTTAGTGACAGACATGAGCTATTTTTGATACTATGCATGTGTGTTGGCTCCGCTTGAATAAAAGAACTGACATAACTGCAGGCCTCCTGAAAATGCTATGTCGATGTCGTAGGACGTCACATTGCTGCTCCGAGCGCTGAATCAGCTGTGTAATATGGTTCAGCTGTTCTTTAATTTTCTTTTTTAGCCCAGATGTTTGCCTTATGAGCATCAGAGCGTGCTGGAATAAAAATTTTATGTGACTGGATTCCTTTTCATTTAGTGCTTGATAGCGAGTCACCAGTAGTGCAGTACAACATGCAAAACATGGTGCTGCTCTGTCAGGCTGGTTCTTACAATAGCCTTCGTCACTTGGTGAGAACTGTTGAATTAGGTACTTATTCTTCACTGACTAGGCCAGAAAAATTGTGTGTTTATCACATGGATTCTTTCACTGTCATTTCTCTGAGTTCGGTGAGAAGGTGACAGAGGATTAAGTTTATTAATAAATGTATACGTAGTAAATAAGACCCAATTATTTTTTTTCACTTTGGAATTTATCTGAGAGGTGTCTTCATCCATCCACCCAGCAGCTCATCCAAGAGATGGAATTTCACAAAGTGTGCCGAATCTATTTTTTAAAAGCTTTTTAATTGTGTTTTATTAAAAACATGACTGAAGCCTTAGGTACACAGGACAGCTACTGCCAAGCAGGAGTAGCTTTAGACAATTCGGTGATGGCAAAGCAGGTACAATCTGAACAGAAATTCTGTTTGGAAGTGAGCAGTGTGTTCCATTGTTTATACTCTGCTAATTTCTGCTAATAATTGAGAAGCACAGTGCAAAAGATAAGTGACTAAATTTGAGACCAAGGGTTGATACAAACCCAGTGGAACCAAGGCAGCCTTTTGAAGTATTTCAGCAGACTTTGTATAAGAAGTAAAAGGAATGTGAGGAGAATGCACTGCTCTGCCCGTTGGATGAGCTGAGTTTTACCCTGTTGTCTCTATTGGTCCACCCAAACGGGCTGAAGGAATTGAGCTGGGGTCACCTGGGCCCTTCTTATGGAAGGATCCTGAATAAGACTGAGATAGCAAAAAAACTCCCAACCAACATCATGTTGCAGTGTTTATCTCCTTTCTCCCAGGTTTATCTGAGGAGTGAAAAATAATTCCAGGTTTAATATGCTGTGCTACTTAAGAAAGGATATTGTTGGCAGCAGCGACTACTTCTGAATTATCTATACGAGGCAGGTATAAGTCTGGCTACAAAATTCTCGTCAGTACTTTCAATCTGGCATTGTGGGGCTTATCTCACTGCTTCCTCTTTTGCTGGTGTTAAAGAAAAAATACAGTCAGATGCAAAAAACGAGTCCCTTCAATAATGCGCCAAACTAATTTTGGGGCTGGGAAAAGAGCGATGTGTGAGAGTCATTAACATCATACACGTAAGGCCTGAGAGGTCGTTCAGATCCGTATAGGAGCTTGACCCATTTGCGACCAGGCTTTTGTGTGTAGGAAAAGCAAGGTCATATTGAAGTAGAAAGAAAAACTCCCTCTTGTCAGAGTCGTGATAGAAGAAAGTGTACATGGCGTAACCTACGGACTCATTGCAATCGCCAGAGCGCCGTCTGCTTTCTAATGTCGCGTACACATACGAGTTATCAACTGACTATAGGAATTCCTAAGAGAGAGTTGGTGCCTCCTAGATGTTCCTGCTTAGTAATGCTACTGAAATAAATAAGCGGTGACTAACAAATGAAAAAGTTAATGGCGTTTAACACTGGTGAAACCCTTCAGCTTTCTCTGAGCATCAGAACGCCAGAGTTAATCTGAAGTGAGTTTAATCTAAATGTTCAGAAAGTGTTTGATACCGAGCAGCATGTTAATTTCCAAACTCTGAAACACAGGAAAACTAATATAGGTTAAAATGAACTCGCAGATTCATTTTGGTAACCTAAACCCATTCGAGGTGAAAGGTATCATTACAGATTTTCTGTAACTACTTGCAAGTCATTGAAGATATGTTGTGCATCTGTCCTGAACATTTCAATACATTTGCAGTCTGGTGCTCGGAGATCTTGTATAGATTCTGTCTCTACTGCACATGTCATTATTGTTGAGCGTTGTTATTCTTACCAAAGTGACCTTGAGGAAAATGACAGTTTCACAAATGACTAAATATAATGTCACAAAGTTGAGAGAAAATGGGGTAATTACAGAGAAGCAAGTTCAAGGTGGTTTGCATAGATCAAAGCCTAAAGTGTATGCTAAGGGGCTCCTGACATTCAGTATATAGTGCATGGGGGGGAGGTTGGATCTAGAATCTTTGTAATACCTGTAATCTTTTCCACGTAATACAAGCACAAAGAAATGTTAGGGAGAAGATCAACAGTCTTTTCTAATAGTTCTCTAGCAACCTGATTTTCGGGTGTCAGCTCAGAGTAGTGATATGGAATTATATTCTGGCATTATATCTTACTTTCAGATGATACTTAAAAAGAAATGAGATTTCCATTATTTAGAGTTAGTAGTCAGAACAGTTCAAAGGCTAGTCATTGGCTAGTCATGAAGGAAGCTTAGTCAGGTCTGCACACTACAGCTTAGAAATAACAATACCAATAGCGATAGCTGGAGTGTACTTGATCCTCAAAGGGAAATAATAGTGCAGGTGAAAATGGCTTGGAGAAGAAATCCTGCTTCGAAGTGGAGAAAAGAAGTTTAACAGTTCAATACAAACCTCTCTTCCCATTCAATACTATGGTTCATGCTAGCGTTTAATTGCCAGGTGCAGACCTAATGACTGCAAAATGGGAGAGTTGCCAAGTGAGAAGTCAGGGAATGTTTTCATTTACAAAGTGAGAGTTTGTTTCCATTCCTAGTGCAGATGGAGTCCATTAGATTCAGTCGCACCCTGTGTATTTCTGTCACACACCCAGCTAATCTCATTAATTTCGGTGCCATTGTGGTTGTCTGAACGGTCTTTGTCTACAAAGTTAGCTCCTCTTCTTTCCCCTTTTAATAGCTATTAGTTTTTAAGCCCATTACATCATATTTTGGGTAGAACAGAGATATGTGTGCCCTGAAGGTAAAAAGTGAGCTGGTTTGCTTCCTTACTGATTTGTCCATACCTTAGTCTTACCTCAGTTTACTTTGATTTATATTTTAGTTTTTCATTAGGAAATCTACAAATCAGTACTCTTCAGTGGTGATCAACAAAGATTAAAATGGTCCATTAGAGGTGATACATTTTCATGCTAGCCAGTTTCAACTATTAACTGTGTACGCTTGATTAAAATGTTAAAAGATATGTGTATATTTGCAGCTTGGGTGCACGGCGACCCCAGGAAAGTGATTTATCCAACTGACAGCTATGGGCAGTTCTGTGGTCAGAAAGATACCGCCAATGAGTGAGTACTAAATGCATTCACACACCTTTATTACTCATGCACTATGAACAAAATGTGAGGTTTCAAATCTCTCTGTCTGCTGGGGGTTCTTGTGGGAAGTTGAATAGACAGCAATACTCTTACTGCATTTATTTCAAATAAAGTTCAGAAACAGATGAGTTGCTTAGTGCAAATCTAGACCCAAATTATTACTATAATGCAGTTATTTTCATAATTCATAGACTATTTTTGGTAAAGTATCAATATAACTTAAAGAGTTACATCACTAATTGCATAGAAAGCGAGTGCCGAAGTTTGGATAGTTAATAACCTGTTGAGTAATTCTGTCCACCTTGGGATAAGAGTAGTCGTAAAGCATTGTAGCCTGGTTCTCAGTTTTTCTCAACATGCACCAAATAACAGAAAAGACCATCAGGAAAAGCTCTTGTGTTTTATCCAGTGCTGGTAGAGAGGAGACTGAGTGGCCTGGGAGACAGGCAACTGTAACCATACCTTCCTTGGGGGTATCAGCCAAATGGCTCTATTTACTTGTCTCTGTTTCCCAGTCTTTTTAAATTTTGACTTGTGAGAGTTAAATTAATTAGTTGATATCAACAGAGTGTTTCTACATGAAAATAACTGCTCAGGAAAGAGAGATGTCGCATCAGTGTTTTCTCTGAAAATCTACATTTTTCATGACACAGAATTTAAAAAAAATTGTTTTTCTTTTTCCCTCACCTTCTCACTTTTAAAAAGTAAGCATTGGGGACCCTTTATGCCCTTGTTACTGTTAAGAAGTTGGATGCTGTGCAGGAAGCAAAACAGAAACTAGTGTTTGGTAACAGCTCTTTGCTGCTTCTTTCTTTTCGCATTTAGTTTTCTGGGAAAAAAACTGAGGAAGCCACTGTCCAGGGAGCAGTTCAGAAGGGGAGGAGCAGGAGTTAGGGAGCGGAACAGAGGCAGAGCTAGGGGCTTTACATCCCCTCAAGGCTTTTTACAGAGGAAACAGGCTGGATGGTGTATGAAGATCTGTTCCACCCTCCAACTAAGATTCCTCACAGCAGTTGTTGGATAGTCCAACTTCCTGAAGAGGAAAAACTAGGAGAAAAAGTTGTAGTGTTATGTGTGTTCCCCTCACTGCACCCCTCCGTCCTTGCCCCCATATTCGTCCTTGTCCCCTCTATAGTGTCTAGGCAGTGGTGGGCAAATTGATTTGGGAATCTCAGACATACACGCGCTGTGTGGCGTGTAGCCAGATGCTTCTCTCTGATTCTCATCATCCACTCATTCCTGTTTTTCTCTTTGTTACTCAAGTCTTCCCTTTAGTTATATCTTACAATGTGATTTCCAGTTTGTATTCACAAATGTCCCTGCATATATGTGATTGCTGGAGAATAATACAGCTACTGAGGCTGCATTTTGGCACTTGTTTGCTACGTTGAGGAGTTTCTTATCAAAATATAAGCCAAAAGACACATAGTACAATTTACTGGAGAAGCAAGAGTGTTTCTGGCAGTGGGCCAGGAGGCCCCTCTGAACAAGTCCCTCTAGTCCCTAAGAGTGGAGATGTGGGATGTGCTGTCAGGCCGTTGTTGATACCATTGCCAGATTTTTCAGATGCCCTGAAAGTAGGCAGTGTAAAAGGCTAAACCCAGGACTGTGGTTTTCCAAAGTCCCCAGCGTCTTAGTCTGAGACTTTTTCCTTGGAAAGTGGTCACAGTCACTGTGTTTTGGATCTTGTGCTTGGAACAAGTATCCCCAGCAATCTCACTGAAGAGTAGAAAATAGAAGCTAAAAACCAAGCCAATGCTCACAGCCCGTGCAAAAACCCATTTGAACTCCAATGAATTCCATGCAGTCAAATTAATTCTACCTCAAGTTGTCATGAGGGTCTCTCTTAGGCCTCTTTGTGTCTCCCTGTAAGCCATCCGTTACTCTCCATGTAGTATCTAAACTTGTTTTGCCTTCTACAGACCACAGCGTAATCACAGAACACAACACGGTTTCAATGTAGAGAATACAGACCTAGTTCTCGGTGACTGTTTTCTTGTGTTATGTACATGTTTAAACTTTCTTTTCTGCTGTCAATACAGCAAGCGGGATAAGGCATAAGAAAAAGAAAAGAGATTTCATTAATGGCTTTGAGCAGCTCACAGATAATAAATACTGTCAAGAAACTACCGAAGAACGATGGCATTTCAGTCCAAAATTTTGTTCTGTTGATTTGAAGAAATAACAACTAGTGATAATGAACTGTATTTGCCAGATGCATGTTTTGTTAAATGCATAGTGGAACATATCTCAGTGAAAGCAATTTAACCTTGTAAAACATCAGGCAGTTGAGCTAATCCAAGTTTTAAAGGCAGCTTGAATGGCTGTGATGCTGTGTAACGGCTTTGAAGGCATAGGCGTGTTCAGCAATCGTTGGGGGCCACGTGCTGGTGGAAGATCAGAGGGTCCATCCTGGAGTGGGGGAGACAATGGGGAGATGTGGGAGTGGGACTGGTGCCAAGCCAGCAGATCGCAGAGGTGCAGCCTTGTTCGCCCAAGCACACTTCGTTGTTAATACTGTCCTGCTGCCTCTGTGCCCATCGCCACGGTGGGGTCAGTGGGGGCTCAGACAACACTTACCGTGTTCTCTTTGCACATCACAGCCCATAGCGGGGCATATGCACCGTTACTTCTTGTAGGGACACTGTATAGCCCTGGCACGGCTAGCTGGCTTCAAAGTCTTGTGTGAAAAGGGCAGGACTACTGCCATACCATCTTCACTAGAGCTGCCTGGCAGTTTTCTGACATAGCAAAGATTAACTGCATATTTTTCTATCTTCAAAATCCAGATATTTTAATCCAGAGATTTTGGGGTAATAATTTTTCAACAAATCCAAAGTAGGGTGACAGCTACCTCAAGGTCCCGAGTTCCAGAAGCTGTCAAGTGTGTGGATTCTGGGGTGCAAACCCCTCAGACTGTGCCTTATTTACATAAAAGGAGGTTTATCCGCGTTCTTAGCAGATGCTATTATCATTCTGCTTCCTGGACAGCTGCTTTCACTTTCCAACCATAAAGAGCTTTTGATTGATTTTGGTGCCACCTTCTGATCAACAAAAAAATAGGCAGCTTTTACAGTGTAGCATTTGCTGATGGTAATTTTGCGTGCACTACATACACAATACATTCAGCGTAAGCAAAGGGACCACAGTGTTTTTGCAGGGATGTTTTACAGACCTCACTTCATAGAGGCAGGACTACAGATGCCTGTAGCAGGGCCTGGGTTTGTTTCAGCCTAAAACCTTGCTGTGGGAAAAACTTCTCAAAATTAGCATTCTTTAGGACAGATACTTCTGGTTTCAGAGATGTTTGGCACAGAACATTCAGGGCCTGCTTGGGATTTGTTTTTTTGTCTTATGTTTACACTATGACCGTTCACAATAATAGAATTTAAATCTCAATGTATACTATAAATTTTTGAATGGTGGGATGTATAAGCACCCATATTTATAATATTAATTATCTTATATCCACTTCCATAGGAACAAGACCATTTTGTTTTACTTTAACATTCTGAAATGTGCCAGCCCCGTAGTATTAATAAATCTACAGTGCCCTACAACACAGGTGAGTGAAATACAGAGATAAAATATTTTCCCTGCCTCTTAGTCATGGTGCTTAAGAACTAGACATAGGTTTGTTTGGATTTTAAAATTGCTGTTTGTATCCTTCAAAATATAATACGTTTGTTTTATAGATAAAATGTGTAGCACACCGTCTCTGTAGCCTGTGATGGTCAGAAAAAATAAATAGAAATGCACATGTGTATTTTGGATAAGAGTTGGCCAAAAAAAAGTCTGTTTATTTGAATACAGCAATTTGTTAGTTATGAATTCATCAGACAGCTATCGAGTAGTAATCAGTGCATACAGAAAATAATTTTGATTGACATCTAGGGGTTTCCAAACTAGACATGTTCAGTAAAATGTGGATATCCTGAGTGACAGGAATGCCTGGGGGTGGTGAGAGCCTATGGCACTTTCAAAAGTGAAGATCTTGAAAGCTTGTTCTTGCCTTATGCCACAGTCTGTACTCCCTTAGCTGTGCTGCAACTTCTCGTGAAGTTGTGAAATAAACCCAGCCACTGACCTTGAGTGGGTTACAATTATCCTCCTGATCGTTTTTACATGAGACCATTTTACTGGCCTGCTTTGTTGAACAATTGCACAACCAGTTATATCAGTTCATCTTACGAGGCAACAACTTATGGCATGGGGCAGGTCAGAGGAATTAGGTGCAGGACTGCTCTCATCCAACTTTGCTGCCAAAGTAATCGTACCGTGTAATTAAACTGCGGGTGACAGAGTATGGTCTCAGCCATTTTGACAACATTCAGTGAAGTCCAGTATTAATTTGAATGAGGGTTGTTGTGTGGTAACCAGTTTATTGATTACAAATGTTAATTGTCTATTTATTTGACTATCATTTTAAAATATTTCCCATTCCAATTTGCCCTTACTCCTCATCCCTATCCTTGATAGATGTTTCTGGCCTATCAGTTAGTGTGACCGTATGGACTATTTGATACAGCTGAAGAGATGGAAATCTCCGTCAAGGAAGAGCAAGAACCCTCTTAACACTGAGCGGTTGCTGTCAGAATGGAGGCTTTCTCTATCAGCAGCAGATTTGCTACCAGAATCCCCATCTGTCCACAGACAGACACTGACACTGTTACCCTGCCATCTTTAGACTCTGTTCTGGGAGCAGTTCAGCCTGCTCAGAAATACTGAGGTCCTTGTGTGGGATTTGGCTGGTGCTGTGGTCAAGGTGGCAGTGGTCATGAATCAAGGTGAAATACTTGTTGAAGGAGAGTTGGGGCAGTAGAGCAGTTATTTTGTTTATTTTCAGACACGCATCTCCAAAACTGAGAATGTTCTTGAATGCTGTTTGCTATTGCAGGTGGTTAATTCTCTGGTCTTTTGTGACAATGCAGAAGAAACCATTGTTTGATAATTCCTCTTTTGAACTGCAGGCAGGGTCTTTCGTTCCTGTCCCATGAGAAAAAAAACCCAAGAACTGGCATGGGAAGAGCTTCCGTTCTTGAGTAAGACTGTGGATTTGCAAACTCATTATAGTGCACTGAATCCGCAGACGGCACATTTCAGCCTGTTTCATAGATGGGAAACTGAGGTTGTAGTGGAGTGAATACTCGTTAGTCGCCTGCTGTCCCAGCAAGGACAAAACTCTTCTTTCTCTGTTCCTTGGCCTGTGGGTAGTCCGTAGGACTGTAGTACTCATCTAAAAAGATGCTCTTGCAGCTTCTACCCTCTTCTAAGGATTCGTACGTGATCTTTTCCCCAAATTCCTTTAGATGAATCATATATGGCAGAATGCCCTTGAGGTAAATACAGTTTTATGCGTGATGTCCCTCTGGTACTTGGATAGCAGCTTTGGAAACAGAGAACAGCCCTCTAGAAAAGGCTGAAACTTGCTAAAAAGATGGACTTCCAACCACCTCACAGTATTTAGGAACACTGAGGAGGCAGAACTTGCATGATTCCAGTGATCAGCAGAGCTGTCATTGTGCACTGGGGGCAGCTGCTTCTCCAATACATAAATCTAAATCATAACTTCTGAGCGGATGCATTCATCAAACCCCAGTCCTCACTTGATTTCTCACATAAATCCAGTTTGTAATGGCTGTACCTTGAGCGGTATGAATTTCATTCCTGGCGTGCACGCTCCTCTTGCTTTGTAAGTAAGGGAGATTCATCATTAGTCAGTAGTAAAAAGTCACCTTTGAGTGATTTACACCTAACTTGACTTGAACGATATCTGTGGAGATATATTTGCCTGAAGAGATTGTGTAGAAGGGTGGAACAATTTTAGCTGCGTGTAATTATAAGTGTAATAGAAAGAAAGTGTGTGTATCCTGTGAAAGTAGCTGCTGCACCAGCTTGCTCATATATGCTGCTGCTGCTGGAAGTAGAGGAGGACCCAACAGGTTTTTTTCCTGGTGTTCAAAAAAACCCCATTTGTTTTTTTCAACAGATTGAAAGCTCTGCGTATCTACCAGAATGCTTAGAACCTAAGAAGATACAGAGAGTGTCTTGATATGCCAGATATGAGGAGAGACTTTGAAAGTGTATTCATCAAAGATTTTTTTGAGTATTCATCTAGGGAATTGAAAGGAAAACTTATGTCCCTTTCTAAATTCTGCAGTAAACGTTACTGAAGGCAATTCCATAAAACAGTGCACTTTTATAGGTGGCCTTTTTCTTGCTTTTTAATTACACTGACTTTCTTATCCTTCTCTACCTTCAGTGTATCTTTACTATTTTTTTTTTCTTTTCTTGCAGCTTTGTGTCTCGAAGTGCCCAGACAGGTTTGCAACCTACATTGATGTTCAAGCTTCCTACAGATACAAACCAGATCAGTGGAATTACTTCAGGCAGTTCTGCAAACCTGGTTTTAACAATCCTCGCAAGGTGTGTATGTATCAGTAGGTGGTAGACGACATTTTTTCTTCAACCAATATGTAATATGCATGATTTTACTGAGCTACATCAGAGCTTTGAATTATTCTGATTTCACCATACAAAGAGTTGTCCCATGTACGTGGTTTGACAGTGATTTAATCAAGGGTGAAGGTCTTGTATGCACACCAAACCCCGCACTCTTTAAGCGATTCCCTTTGGCTTAAAAGAATATCTGCAGCTACCTGGGTAGTTGCAGTACTATGGCAAGCAGTATCCTTTAGTACTTCGGTACTCCACAGCAGTAGAGCAGAGTAACTCAAACCAGTTCTTAATGCTCCTGAGTCATCTATAGCTACTTAGTAACTTAGCTGGGAAAATTAATCTATCCTTCATGTAACTGATTTTATACTCAAATATACAGTGGTATTTCTCCCACCTTCAAAACATCTTGCAATTCAGCTATTTTACTTGTGTTAAATTCTTACTCTTCCTGAAGAGAAAAGGTGAAGGGGAGGCAAGGAACAATTGCCTAGTCACTTCTGGCTTAGAAGACTGATCCAAACTGAACAGGTCTTTTTTTTTTTTTTTTTTTTT
>VWZL01002517.1:139150-190879 GCA_013396915.1 Stercorarius parasiticus
TTTTTTTTTTTTTGTCAGTAGAAAAGGAAAGAAGAATAGTCTTTTCCCAAATCTCAATGACAGTTTGGATTCTCACTTACATCATGAATGTATCTTCAGCTCCACCAGTCAAGTTTGGGGAGGAGGCTACAAAGCCCAGTTTGGGGCATTTTCTCAGACTGGGTGAGAAATAAAAAACACGTAGTTATTCTACTATGTATTCAGCATTCCTGTTTTTCCCCTTTTTAGTCTGTTGCTCAAGTCCTACGTGATGAAGATTGTCCTTCGATGATCATTCCAAGCAGGCCTTGTGAGTGGTTCTACTTCTTACACACATCTTAGCAGATTATAAGCGTTCACATTAAACCACAACTCCAGCCTGAAAAGTGTTTTGTGGTAAGGTCACCAGGAGCTGTCTGTTATCTGACAGTGATGTCCATTCATTTTTAAACAGTTTAAAAGTATAAAGATTTGTTCTTGTTGTTTCTAATTGCCATCTGTGAACATTCAGCATGTGATTGGGTCAAGCTGAGCTCTTTCTTGCTCTTGAATCATCACTGATAACAAAAGCTTTACAGCGGAAATTGTGCCTTCCAAAACACGTGAGCGAGCAACCCCATTGGCATCAAGGAAACGCCGTGAAGGTAGGAAGGATCGTGTGGCCAGATGTTGAAGTTCAGATGATACTTGAGCCCAGTTACAACGCAGCTCGCTTTTCAGTTGCAGCGCTGTCTATGCAAGGCATGCAGAGGAATTAAGGGACCAAAAAATGTTTTTGTCACTATGGTCTTTCAGAGTATTTCAGAGTAGATAACCCCAGGTCTCGGAGCTTATCTCAGGTGCAGAGGTATAATACCAAGAGTACGTGTCACTGACCCAGAAGCACACGCAAATAAGAAGTTGCTGTTTATTTTTCCATGGTTTAAAATAGACATCGCGTAAACCAGGGACATGTTATCAAAGAAGAGAAAATGTGGATTAAATTTAAAAGAAAATATTAAGAATTTGTATGAAAGCTGATGTACTGACCCAAAAGACAGAAAACAATTTGCAAAGAAGCTATTATCTTCTTTTAGAGCACAAGAAGGGACAAAGATTACAGAGGGAGAAAAAGAGGCATGTTACTTAATTAGTGCCTCAGAATAATTGGTAGGATAGATATTCTAGGCTGAATATCTGGCATCAGTATTTGTTGGAACCTGATAAGGAAAGCACAGAATTGTTATATAAAGTTAAAGTAGAGCTATGTTGGAGGACTGACCTGCTCTTCCCTTTGGAATGAAAACCAGGAGCTTTTGCAGCAAAGAGCAGGGCAGCATAAATGAGCGTGTAAACATCTGTCTTTTGTAATCTCCTCTGCCATCTGGCTAACCAATAGTTTCTGTCTTTTTTCCATTGCTTCCTCTCCAAGAAAATCTGGTGATAGTGGCTGGTACTGCAGCTCATCTGGCGTATGAGGAACTGACACTTGCTGTTATGTATTGTTTTGGGTGCTAATACCATTCGTGACCAGTCATGTTGAGTCTGTCACTGGGGGCTGGTTTCATTATTAGTATGAAATGACATATTTGAGAAGCTGCAGTTTTTGTAAGCTGCCCAGATACTGACAGAGAGTAAGTTCCACATTTATTACAAATTCTTAAACTGCTACAGATACTACTGTTGTTATTTGGTAGCACCTGGAATCTCCAGTTGAAGGCTATGATCCCACCGTGCCTGAGCTTGGACAAAAAGCCACAGAGCATAAAAATCGTAATCTTGAATGTAATGGCTCTTCCAAGATTTGTCAAAGTCAACGTATCATTAGATAATCAGTTGAAAAACAATTGTCTGTCAATCTGAAATGATTTAAATATGTTACAAAAGACAAGCGAGAAAAGCAGAGCTTGACATGAAATGTAATATATGTGTTTTATTTTGATATTTTGAATAGTTCTTAAGAGATGCTTCCCAGACTTCTCCACGAAGAATGGTGTGCTCACCGTGGCAAATCAGACTACCTTCAGAGATGGAAGAGGGAAAACAAGAAATGTAACTGATCTTCGGGAAGCTGCAAAGTAGGTTTTACCCTTCTTCAGTTCTACTTTATTGGATTCTGAGGTTGTGAAATCATTTAGGAATTGAAAAAAAATTACCAGAATCTGTTGCAGCAAATGGCTGAGGGTACCCAGGCAGGACTTGCTAGTAAATGGTCTCTCTGTGCCTGGGCACTTGCGAAGTTCCAGTAAGGAAAACCAGCACTGGAGTATGCAGAAACGAGCAAGGAACCAGAAGTTTTAGTCTGATTGTCTCAGAGCGACTGTCAGTTTTTAAATCGTTCTTGTTGGTTTTCCTAGCAAAAATTAGTATTAAAGAAAGCTAAAGGAGGTTCAAAATGAAATCCGTGGGCTGCAGGACTCAGGCGAGCCAGTAATGGCCTCGGCTATTTCTATGATGGGCTTTGCCCTAACGTGGACAGCCCTAGTACTTTGGGCATCTCACCTTGTCAGAGTGCTCCTGGTTTTAGTGCATGTCTAAAGGTCAAAAAGCAACGTTCTGGGCTCTGGTGCGTGACAACACCTCCCTTGCAGATGGACAGCAAGCGTCTGTAACCCTGGTCATCAGCCAGGAAGAGAGAAAACTGCTGCAAAAGCCTCACTTTTCCAGCTGCTGCCAGTCCTCGGCCTGTCTGGAGGCCTTACCTCTCGATCCAAGAGAGGATCTTCTTGCCTCTCGATCCAAGGCTACCACATTCCAGTGCCTTACCAACACTGATAACACCTGCGACTTACCAAGTTCCCTTCTTCTGGCATCTACAACTACCTTGTCAGTTCTTTGATAAAAAGATCCTTCATTTCATCTTAGGAAAACATTAATAGGGGCAAGCGCTTTGCAGGATAGGAAAACAGTTCTATAAAGTCAACCTTTTGCTTCACTGAGCTGTTTTCTGCTTCTCTGCTATTAGCAGTTCTACAGTCACAACCATTTGGCTCTTGGTACTTTGCCGATCTTAATATTATACACCTTTCTTGTGACAAAATAAGCAATTATATCTGGCGATAGTTAGTACTCATGAAGCTTTTTTAATAAAGCTTTTTCAGGAGCTGTATAGATGTTTTTACACAGGTTTTTTCTTTGGTGTAACTGTGATTGATGTTGACGTGGTTACAGAACTGGGGCTGGAGGATGGTAATATGCTCATATCACTAGCAAAGATATTTCAAATCCTTTCACTGAGCCTATTTGTTGTTTAAATAAATTCTACTTTTCTACCCAAAGCAACCTTTTCTTTGGTTTGTCTTTTCTCAGTGGCATCAATAATGTCCTGGATGCAAGATCAGTTGGAGTGAAAATTTTTGAAGACTATGCCATTTCTTGGTATTGGATTTTAATGTAAGATTTTCATGGGTATTTTTAATTTTTTCCAAATTCACTTTGGAGCATTCAGAGAATTAAGGAATAGATCTTGTATTTGTTTGTACCAATCCTACTTTTAAGCTCAAGGAGCAACTGTAATTTCCTTTCCTCACACGGTAATAATGCTGTTATGGTTCTGTACATGGCCTAAGGATCGCACAGCATACACACACGTCAAGTGTCAGTAGCTTTTTAATATCCTACCAGGCAGAAAACCAGGAGATGCTGTCTTCTGTTGCAGGACCCGTCTGCATGGTAATTCCAAAAGTGAAAAATCTTAATTAAGAGACTTTGAAACCAAGTGCAGTTGCTAAGTGTCATTAGTATATATATAAAACACATAATATCTACATTCATACTAGCAATATATAGTTAAATCCATTAGAATCCATAAATCCAATATAAATCCATAAATCCAATGCAGCAGGCAAAGCAACATCAAGAACAAAAAGTATTGAACAATATTAACTTCATCTTGCAATTAATACTCACTATCAGTAAAAATGCAGCACTGTAGCAAAAGAAGTAGCTATTTTGCTGAAGCAAGTATGTAAGTATATGTGCATTCTTAGTCCATTAATACTGTTTTTGATGGACCAGGGTGTTGATCAGTTTAAACAGGGGCACAAGTCTTTGACAGGTGAGAGCCTGTAACATGCACATACTAAGCACACATTATTCAAGCCTAAATGCAAATCCACAATAATAAATACATCAACTTTAGATGACAAACTTAATGTGGAGAATTAGTCTGTTCAGAAACACAAGTTGTCAACTTTCGAAGGTGTTCAGTCCCTGATGGGAGGACAGCTTTCTCGTAGTCTCATACTGTGCTCACAGTAGTGGCAAGAAACTCACTGGTATGCAGCGAGCTCGGTTCTCTCTAGATCTCTTATTGAAATCAGGCTTATGGTGCAGATTCTTTCAAATTGCTGAACAGATAGGCTGGGAAGAAAATTGACCGTTTTTTGAACAGAAATTCTAAATACTGAAGCCAGTTTCCACATTTCAAATACGATATTTTTATAAGAAATTGTTGCTGCTTTTAGAATAGTTGGATAGAATTTTCTTCAGACTTTTCAACAAATGATAGCCTGTATCAAACCATTTCTGGACAAACATATTTAAGTGCTAGGGTCTGGGTGATGACAGTGAAGGGCTGACAGTGAAAGGAGGCTGGATTAAAAATTAAATATAGAATCGCTCTAGTCGTCTTAGCATACCCCAAAAGATCTGCTGCTTTCAAGCTGCAGTTGAAGGGAACCAATCTATTGAGGACAGCTGTTACCAGGTGCTCAGTTTTGGTGTCACTAGGGCTTAAGGTAACTTACTGCTTTCAAGAATAGAGTCATAAGTTCCAAAACTACAACTTTTTTTGAGGAATACATTCTGAATTTCAGACAAGCCATTCAGAGCGGGAAAATACACCATGCTAGAAAGCCTTTAAAGGGCTAGGACTTAAGACCAGCTTACAAAGGTTTAACTGAATAAGCTGATGTTCTTTTTTTGTCCCTCTGCTCATCTGGCTTAGTTTGCCCAAAACATCTGGGTTTGATTGTTCATGATCAGGCTGACCCATTTTTTATCTTTGGTAACTGACTAAATAAGCTGGGAACGTTCAGAAGAGAAGTTACTGAACGCAGGCAAGAAGAGGCTTTGAATTTTTTTGAGCCTGTACTAATACAAAATTCTGATGTAACACCTACTAAACATTCTGAGAAATTAAATGTTCTGTGAAGCATCTGAGCTGGATGTTTGTTGGATGGGATTATTATTCAGATTGCTTTTTCACATTGCTTTAGAAAGTCTCGCTGAGTAAAAACGCCTTTTGCAGTCATTTTTTCCTTTCTGAGTTGCTTTCTGGGGGTGAAATGAAAACAAATATTTCCTTACCGCTGGCTTGATAAAGAGAAGACACTCTGTAGATGGCTTTCCTGGGGGCCTCATTGATAGCTCTTAACAGTTTCTTTTTATGCATCACAGAGCCCTGATCATTTCCTCTTCCGATGGGTAGAAAAAGTCACTGGTTTTCCTCCTAAATTTTATTCTTTTTTCCTAGGAAAGCTCCTAGAATGTTATTTACTAACATTGTTTCTTTGCAAGTAGGGATTTTTAATGGTGGCCGTAGAACAGCAGCCTCCCCACACATAGGTATTCCCCCAGTTTAACTTTCTGTACTGTAGACTAGACCATGGCCTGGAAAAGGCAGGGAGTTGTTCAGCTGGTGCAGATAACCACAAAGCCGTTGTACGAGTCCCATTGAACCCGAGAACCCAGTGTGTGCAAACGTTTTCTGGCTCTGCACTGTGAGATCATCATGTATAAGCTATTTGTTTCTAAGAGCAGATAATAGCCATGAGGATCTATTTCATAAGGAAGACTTTGAAACACATTTTTACAAATCATTCTCTTATGTGAGGTGAAGTGACCCTCATTTGGAGTAATAAGCATGCAAGAAAGTGAAGATTTTCACACTTGTTTTCCCTGTGTTTCTGTTTCTTGTCTTTCTAGTGGGCTGTTCATTGCAATGATTGTGAGTCTGCTCTTCCTGGTGTTACTGAGGTTCACGGCTGGGGTTCTCTTCTGGATTTTCATCTTTGGTGTGATTGGAATTATAGGTTATGGTAGGTGTAATCTAGCCTCTGAAACTATTTTTCCTTATTCCTTAAGTTTGGGCAAGGAAAATCAGTAATTAGAGCAATTAAATGTGCAATTGGGAGAATTAATGCCTAGTTTTAGACACAGTTAAGTGAGGAGGGCGTAAATGGCATAAAAATTTAGTAACGGTCCAGCTGTTCTGATACTTAGCACTAGATGTAGTAACCTGAATGATCTACCCACAGTATATTTACTCTGTATTCACTTGTACTGATAGTTCTTTTCTACATATGTGATGTTACAGTTGATTAGTCTCACAATGATGCATTTTTGGTTTTTGCTTACCTGACACGCTAAGGACAAAACACTTGGCTTCCAAAAGACTTTTTAAAAAAACTTGTCTTTGCACTCTTCAGAAACACTCATTTTCTATTGATTGTTTTTTAAAAGGCATCTGGCATTGTTACTGGGAGTATGATCATCTTAAAGGAATACCTGGATCTGACCTCACTGTTTATGATATTGGATTCCAGACAGACTTCAGAGTTTACCTGCAACTGAGGCAAACATGGTTAGCATTTAGTAAGTGCCCTTTAAACTTGATATCTGTTAATGGATATTCAGGAGAATCAGTCACTGTCTTGCTGCAGTTTCTGCCTTGTTAAATCTCCTCTGCATATGTCGCTCAGAGAAGTAAGCAGAAATGTCTCTCTTTGTATTGTGCAAAAATCGACTTTTTTGCAAGGAGACTAGTACATTTCTAAGGGGAGATAATGCAATCGCACCAGTGATGTGAGTGAAAAATTCTTGTGTTATTAGCATTCTGTGTGTTCAGTCTTCATAATGGGGAATTAGAAGGCAACAACTAAGGTAGTCCTGATGAAGTTGCATAAGGAGAGGCATTTTTCTCTCACAATCTGTTTATTCTCCCTCTTTGAGGGCCCCAGAAATGAGATTAATAACTCCACATCTTTGTAGAACTGTTTACATTCAGGTCACTGAATTTTCTTGGAGGCTGATGTAAGACTGTGGAATGAACCATTGCAAATTTCATCACCTTTATTTTCAAAAGTGCTTCATTGCCTTCTCTTACAAGGGTAGTGTATTTAAAACAAAATCCTACTGGAAAAAGACAGCCTGCAGCATGCAGATCCCTCCCCAGGGATGCAGGGGTGGAAGAGAGAACAAATACCTGTCAAATATTACTTCCAGTGCTGTTACTGCTCTATTAGAAGGCACGCAGACACACACTGATGATGAATGGGACATAGCCTAAAATACTGCCTCTCCCTATTGGGAGCTAAATGAATAGAGCAGTACTTTACTGCTTAAATCTCCTTTCTCTGATTCGTGTCTTCATTTAGCTCTATGTTGGATCATTGAGCTCATGAGGCATCTGCTACATATTGTTGAGGCAGAGCTTTTTAGTATGCTCTCCCTAGAGAATGTCAGGACTTTATTATGCTTTTCCTTGTAACTCTCCAAGCTCTTCCCCTGCCTGATTCTTAGCAGCCCATGTATAGTTTGTCTAGAGGTCAGCGTCACTTTGAGATGAGTAAATTGAGGTACTCAGGAATTAAATTACTTTTACAAAGTCACCCAGCAAAGCAGCTGAATATCCTTGAAGGAAATGTAGCTCCTCTTAGGCCTAGTCTCGAACGCATCATATACTGACGTTGGTTTCCTTTTTCACAATGTTTGTGACATTTAAGCTACATTAACTTAACAGAGCTGAACTGGAATGACACCAAATTTAAAGAAACCTGATTATGTATTCCTTCATGAGGAACCGTATCAAAAATAGGTGCTGAAATGCATGTGGCAAAAACTTTGTTCTGAACAAATTCTGTGCCTCTGAGCACCAGAGCGGTCACTTGCCAACTGCAGTTACGATGGACTGGGGTACTGATAATACTTGGGGTCCCAATTTAACATCATCTGGGTCTGGATTCTGAGACTATGTCTTAGCTGTGGGACCTGAAGCCAATTCCCATGTCCCGTTGCAAACCTCCAGACAAGCCAAGGCTTAGGGATGCTATCCCTTCTGTCTTCCTCCACAAAACCTCTTGGTTGCAGCTGGAGGGGACAGGTCCTGCTGTGTGCAGCCATGCACAACTGCTGGGCTGGTTTAAATGCTGTCTAACCGTCTGAAGCACCTGGAATTAATGATCTGTCTCGGAGTCAGAGGCATTAAAAACTCTGTCTTTTCTAGATGAAGTCCAGGGAATTTTTTTACTTTCTGCTGCGGAAGTAGGTTTTGAGCTGACACAAATAGAACTCAGACTGAAGCAGACTCTTTAAACCAGATCTGGGTTATGTTTCAAACACTGCTTACAACTAAGAGAGGAAATGTTCTGGGACATGGTGCTCTCAGCTTTCCGAGCACCGTGCTGAGATACAAGTCTGTATGATTCCAGCAGCACAACTGGAAGGTGAAAATAATGTGTCCCAAACTGTCCTATCTTAGCCTCATTTTTTTTAACTCAAATGAGGTGAAAGGAGCTCGTGCCAGGTTAATACTCAAAAAACCCTATTGATTTTTGTACACCTAAATGTTAGAGTAATATATATCAGGAAAATGCACTCTTCATGAAAAATTTGACTCTGCACCTCATTTTTATTTATTTTATTGTCTCTAACTACTACAAATTAGTATGGAGTATAAACACACAAAATGTTTATGGAAAGTAGAATTTGTTAAGGGTGAACTATATCTAAGGCCAAATACTACAGTCACATTTAAATAAATTATTATCTTTGGCTGAGAATGGTATGTTCCGTCTTTCTTCTAAAATTATAAATGCTAATGTCAGGGTCCTACACATTCTGACTAACTCTGCATGTCGAGTTTCCCTATGCTGGAACTTAGAAAACTATGAAATGGGATTGAAGATTGGCAGGTGCAGTGAGAGAAAGAGGGAACTGCTCTAGCAGAGAATTTTATGGAGTTCATGAACAATACTGTATAATACAAGGAAAAAAAACACCCACCAATTTACAGAGGCAGCATATTGGTTCATTTCTTGATAAATCTAACTGGTTTTGTTTGTTTGTTTTCAGTGATATTACTTTGTATTGTTGAGGTCATAATCATACTGATGCTGATCTTCCTAAGGAATCGGATCCGGATTGCTATTGCACTGTTGAAGGAAGGTAGTAGGTATGTTTGTCTGATTTTAATATATTTTGAATTTTATTAAGTGATCTCTAGGGTACACTCTTCTTGCGCTTCATCTTGCACTACCAAGGGCAGGAAGTTGGGGGTTGAAGTACAACTCTGGATTTGTTGAGCCGAACGGGTAGTAGAAGGAATGTCAGTTCTCTGTTAATGAGGTTGTGCCTATAGGAGCTTTCTCTTTTGCAGTAAGACATTTCTTACCTCTCAGCTCCCTGCCTGCAGAGTACATACGCTGTTAGTGGTACTTGTAGCCTCGGTGCAGGGAGGTGTATTGGCAGAAACGCCGAGTGTGGTACACTGTTATCAGGACTCTGGAACCAGGAGCTGCCAGCTTTGCTCTCTCATTGCGTTGTCTCCGGAGCGACGTACTAGTGGTAGAGGACTGGTGGTGTTTTGGCTGTGGCTTTTATCTAGGAAAGACTGGATTCTTCTGGCTCCAATCAAACTTTTGCGTGGACATGCATAAATCCGCAGAGAGAAAAGGAGACTTCATGACCAGACACTGCAATAAGGTTCAGTCCAGGAGACTTCTTTTCAGCTCAGAGTAAAGAAGAAAGCAGAGCAGGATGTGAGAGTTGAAGGCCTAGGAGACCTCTTCATTTTTCATTTGCTGAAATCTGCGTAGACTTTGTTCACAGTGGTTCCTTTTTACACAGTGCTAACACTTGGTTCTTGTTTTAAAAAATGGGAATATAACAAAGGAGAAATGGACTTAAGACACCAGGCCCTTGGATTTCATTGCAAATAGGCCAAGGCCTCACAGGCCTTGGAAGGGGAGCTCTGTTGTTAGAGCACGTGGAGTTAGCTCCGAGTTTATCTGTGTGCACTTGCTTGTAGTTTTCTGCCATCTCCATTGGCATTGTGGTTCTCAGGAATCAGGATTTGGGATTTTTGTAGTGGGATTAAGAAATACCAAAGTTCTGCATTCAGCCAGGTACCTGTTTCCTGTTTTATGCTACTGTGCAATTAGAGCATAGCAATTAATTTTGGCAGCATTAAATTATACTCTTTAATTCCTGTTCATTAAAATCCAGGAACGCTTTTAACACTCTGCAACACTTCTGTTCACAACCTTGACAGGTAGAAGGATTTCAGAAAGTTCATAAACTTCCTGCTGAGAAGTAATAGCGTTCTGTAGTTTTTCAGCAGCCTGGAAAGGTCACTTGATGGTGATGTTTTTACTGTCATGCATAATGCATGAGGTGAAACACTGTGTAATTACTGTAAGCCTAACAGACCATGCCCTGAATTCAGGAAGATGACATCTAAACTGCTAATGACTGGAAATCAAATTACATTTTTCAATACCTTTTAACTGCTCTTTCAGAAATATTACAATGATAATGCTAATAATTGACTTGAAATCCATAGTTAGAAACAATTAACAGTTGTTACTCAGTTTGTTGGAGTAACAGTCCATGGTCTTCGTGGTAGCTAAGGCCCACCATTAAGTGCTGAACACTGCTAATACATAGTGATTATTTCTCCGACAGCATAAGGCTGTGTCCTCTTGTGTGACTCTTAATGGACTTTTACATCTTTAGACTTGGACAGAAATCGACGTGTTGCTCTTGTCCTCTTGATTGCGCAGGACACTTTCCTTACATTCCCCCAGCATTTACTAGTTTAGCAGCAGGAACTGAGTAAATTTGTCTCCTTTTACATTCTGGAAACTGCCTCCTATAAAACAAAGAGCATCAGAAGTGACACAAGTCATAGGAGAAATACTGTAAGAAATAATGAGAGACAAAAAGGCTTGTGATAAGCCTACACAGTCACTGGAAAGAAAACTTAGAGTTGGGAAGAGGTAGATGACAGGAGCGTAAAGAGAACAAACCTGTAAGCTTCAGTGATCAAAACATGTGCTCTCTGAAATCGCAGCCCGTGGGATTCCCAGCTGGAGGTGCTCCCCTCAGCGAGAGCTGCAGCCAGTTTCCCAGAGGGGCTGCATCAGCTCGTCATCTTACCAAGAGCAGTCCCAGCATGCTCGAGCTCCTGCTCACTAGTCGCGTTCCAGCCACAGGAAGTATTAGTAGAACATCAGCCGTGGTGTTAAAAGGAGGTCTCTAAGCTGTCAGCAGTGAAAGGCTATTATTCCTTCTGCCTGCCAGCAGCCAAAGGCTCGTACCCTCATTTATGGCACATGCAAGGAAAGTCATGTCATCACAGGACGGTGTTGGCATGTCCTGGCATTACAAAGACAGGTTGAATGGCAAGTCCCTGCCCCAGAACAGTTAGTGCTTACAGCAGGAAAGGGGCTGGGAACAGAGTCCTCAAACACAAATTGGCAAGAGGGTGATTTCAGGTGTGCAGGAGCTGAAGGAAGAGCATGGGAGCTGAGCTGAGCAGAGCAGGACGAGGAAATAAAGGGTAATGTCTGCAGCAGTCAGCAAGATGTGATTGAAATGGGTTTGTGACCTAGAAAGAGCCAGGTCTGTGAAGCAATAATGGAGAAGGAGAAAGAAGAACACAGGCTTGAACTTGGAGAACTGGTAAAGTTGACCGTAGTGCTGCCAATAAAAGTGGAGTGGTAGAATGACAAAGTGAAGATGTGAAGACATTTGAAGAAAGAACGTGCAGTTTTCTGGGATTCCAGCACTAGATTATGCTACCACTATCAACAGATAGCTCAAAGTAAAGAGGATAATGCTAGGACTGATAAAAAGCTTCTTTCTTAAATTATTGTATCTTACAGATATGTTTTGTTTCTTTCATAGGGCTATTGGCTATATAATGTCTACATTGTTCTACCCAATCGTCACCTTCATACTCATTGCGATTTGTATTTCCTACTGGGCTGTGACAGCTGTGTATCCTTCTGTCTGTGTGCCTCTCTGGAGGAACAGTCTCCTGGATTGCAAGAACAGATAGTTCTCTGCTATTTCACCTTAACCAAACCAGAGTTAAGAGCGCTATTTCGTCATTTAGCACGTGCTGCACTGATGCACTCTTCCTTACGGCACATTTGCATGTGATGTACAAATCAGACAGTGAATTTAATTTCTTTAAAAAGAACTGGACTAAAATTCATGCCAAGGCAGAGGGATCATACAAGGCCTTGAGTACTAAATAAGGTTGACTTTAAGGGGTCAAAAAGGGGCCCTCAGCAAAGAGTGACCATGTGCCACATGGTCTACAGGCCTGATGTTGAAGGTCTCTCAGCTGGGGGTGGGGTGGGCTCCAGGTGTATTTAGTTCAGAAAAGTATAGGAAAGGAGCGAGAGAACCGACAGAGCACTGAGTCCTCTCTAAATGGCGTAAGAGCAACCTCTGTCTGGTCCTGGAACAGCAAGGGTTTGGCAAGGTATCAAAAAGGGGAAAATTGCTTTTTGGAAACAAATTGTTCTTTCACATGCAAAGGGGGTCAGTTATTGCTGTTTAGGACAGTGTTAATTTATCTTTATGCTCTGTGTTTACTTCCACCAAAATATGAACTGTCAAAGAACTACTGTATAATCTGCCTTGTTAAAGGTGGATGTGCAGGAGAAACTGAGTGAACTTTCAAGGTCATTCCCCCTGCCCATTCTGATCAGGGGCTATTGCAGCCCTGGGATGGAGTTTGCCTCAGCTCTCTTAAGTGACGAGAGTATTCAGTCTTGTCTATCAGCCCTTCATATACACCTCTGCAGAGCGAGAGCAGTTTTTCTGTTATTTGCACAAGTTCTTTAGAGCTTTAGACCCACTGCAGAATCCTAAGTTGCTCAAAGCCTATAATTCCTCCTTAAAATATTTCATCCAGTTTTCTGGCTACATCAGGAGAACCTGTGTATAAAGTAATGGCTAATCAAACACTGTGCAAGTATGCAAACCTGACTTGTGACCCAGAGGTAAGTGTAACAATATTTACCTATAGTGAGAGCTATGCTAATTGCATTTCTTAATCATTATTAAATGAAATGGTAGTAGAAAATGTGCATATTTTAAGTAATGATTCCCTATGTTAAATCTGAATATAGTACATAGCGTTCAGATAACCCTTCTTTGTTCAAAGCACTTTACAGACATAAACTAATTTTTCTGCTAAACTGTCCTGTGTGGCACATAAATATTAACCGTTCTAATTTACAGGGTGAGAAATGAAGGTTTATTTGGAAAGGTATTCTTAAATTTGTGAGGATTCTATTTCGTGGTCCTCAAAAGGCAATGGAAGACTTTGAAAGCTATGCCTCAAACTTGCCCAAAGACCAATGGTGTTTTGAAGCTGAGGTTCACCTAAACATTGGGGTTCTTTTGGCACAGCAATAACCTTTATGAAGCTCCAAAAGTATTTGTCTTTTGTTTTGATTTGTATTCAGTCAAATGTTTTGACTTGACTGTGGGGTTAAATGTAAGTATTTTTTCAAAACTAGAAATATTTACCACATGTTATATCAGGGTTATTTTCAGGTGTTTAAATTTCAATGTACTGCCTGATGATGTCTGAACACTAAAAAAAAAGGGATTAGAAACTGACGGGTTTTATTTCATGCCCAAACTGAGCAAATACATGAAATGAACAATAGAAATAGGGAAAAGTAATTAAATGTAAAGACTACTGCTGTTTCAATACTCTGAGACAGGTAAAGGAAATTGTGACCCCATCCACAGCTTGTATAAAATGGCATAACTTAGTTCAATTCGATGGTGGTGATTTACCCAAACTGCAGATTTGGCCTCTGGTTTTCAAGTTTTGCGTTTGTTTTTTTTTTATGTGATCAGATTGTCTTTAATGAAAGTGAAGCATTTCTGTATCTTAAAAGTAGACTTCTGAAATTCAAATTCCATTTATGTAGGTTTCAGGCACATGGTGAACAACCCTGTTCACTAACTGAATAGTTTAAAGTGAAGCACCTGCATAAGACATTAATGGGAATCCTTAAATATGTAAACAGGTTACATAGTATTGGAGTGCTGTGTTGAATGAGCTAACAAAACATCAAGCAGAATTATGTTATTTGTATTAAGCTGCTAAACTTCAGAGACTGTACACAGAATTCATTGCTTATCATTGTGTTGTTTATTTTTCTTTCTATACAGACTTTTAACACAACCAACGTTACTAAATTGTGTCCAGGTGCTCAGTGTACTTTTGCTTTTTATGGAGGAGAAAGCCTGTACCATAAGTATATCTTCATCTTCCAGTTAGCCAATGCCTTTGTCTTTCTCTGGCTGGTGAACTTTGCAATTGCACTGGGTCAGTGTACCCTTGCTGGTGCCTTTGCCTCGTATTACTGGGCCTCTCGAAAACCAGCTGATATTCCACTGTGGCCGCTCTTCTCTTCGTTTGGACGAGCAATACGGTAAGGCTGTGGAGCTGCATGTGAGCCCTGTCATGTATCCAGCAAATGCTCTTTCACATCTCCGGAAGCTAGACTTAGAGTATCAAATGAAAACGATTAGTCAGCGTTGTGGTTTAACCCCAGCAGGCAGCCAAGGCCCACCCAGCCGCTCGCTCTCTCCCCCTGTGGGATGGAGGAGAGAATCAGAAGGGTAAAAGTGCAAAAACGTGTGGGCTGAGATAGACAGTTTTGGAGGTAAAGCAAAGCTGTGTGCGCCAGCAAAGCAAAACAAGGGATTCATTCACCGCTCCCCATCGCAGGCAGGTGCTCAGCCATCCCAGGAAGGCTGGGCTCCATCACACGTGATGGTGATTTGGGAAGACAAACGCTGTAACTCTGAATGTCCCTCCTTTCTCCTTTTTCTCCGCAGCTTTTAGTGCTGTGTCATGTGGTGTGGGACATTCCTTTGGTCAGTTGGGGTCAGCTGTGTCCCCTCCCAGCTCCTTGTGCCCCCCCAGCCCATCGCTGGCGGGGTGGGGTGAGGAGCAGAAAAGGCCTTGAGGTTGTGCAAGCCCTGCTCAGCAATAGCTAAAGCATCAGTGTGTTACCAGCGCTGTTTTAGCACATTCCAAAACATAGTCCCGTACCAGCTGCTATGAAGAAAATTAACTCTATTCCATCAAAAAACAATACAGTCAGGAAAATGTAGTTGTTAGGGGGAGGCTGAATCCTGTAGCCCGATAGTGACAAGGCTGCTGCAGCTCCATGGCCCCAGGCCCAACTGGTTACAAGGCTGAGCAGGTATTCTCAGCAGGCCACACGCCCAAATACATGTACACAGCACATGTATACATAGCTGGCCACACATCGACAGACACACACGGCACTCACACAATCACCAACAGCACCAACAGCTTCATCCTGTTCCTCTCTCTGGCAGTTCAGGATGGAGATCCATTAGTACATGTAATTCCCACTAATGGACCTTCCTCCAGTTATAGTTTTATTTATAGATATACATGCACATGCATATATAATTGTACATACACATATATGTGCAATGTAACAGTCATTTATTTTGTTTTAGCTACCATACAGGTTCGCTGGCATTTGGAGCCTTAATTCTTGCAATTGTCCAGCTTATTAGAGTAATACTGGAGTACTTGGATCACAAACTGAAAGGTGAGATTTATGAATCTGCTCTAGGTTATTAAGACCTCCATTGTTCTTAAGAATTCCTTACTTTCTCAAGATATTTTTTCAGCAATGAAGGGAGATTAATTCCACATTATTTTTAGCCATTGTAGTTCCATTTGAAGCCAGTGAATTTGTGCTGATTTACTCAAATTCAGTCTGTGTTCTTGGGAACTCAATGCAAAGCTCATGCGGGATGTGGGTCTGATCTACTTGAAAGCTAGTTAATTAAATTTGGTTGAGAAAGAGAGCGCATACCTAGAAGAAAAAAAAATAATGTTTCTGCTTTTGTCACAATTTCAGATTTTCTTCTGAATAGCTTTCTATGTTCTGAAGACTGTTCATGCATTCTATGTATGATGTACTCTCTCCTTTTTTTCAGGGACACAGAACTCCTTCACCAGATTTCTACTCTGCTGCCTCAAATGCTGTTTCTGGTGTTTGGAAAAATTCTTAAAATTTATAAACAGAAATGCCTACATCATGGTATGTGCTGTCTCTGCATGTGTTTTCCCCTATCTGGGACATTAAAATAGCCTAGCTACTGCTAGCTGGTCAACAGCCAGCAGTAATAGAATCTGCTGAATAAATAATGGGATTTATGGGAGTTTTCAGGAAGTGCATGTGGTCCTACCATTAAAAAGTAAGATCTTTTTTTTTCTTCTTCTACACTGAGCCTCTTTTCATGCCTGTCCTTGTCCACCCTCCTTGCCCCCCAAAGTAAGTGGGAAGGGATGGCACAACTGGTTAACTCCCGCTCTGATTCAGCAATTGAAATCCTGATTTCAACAGGAATATTAGCTTGTTTCATATTGCTTGTTGACGACACTTCTGTTTGGAGGCAGTGTCTGAATAAGGAGCTCAAGAGGCATGTGGTATTTGTATTTCCTCCTGGAAGTTAAAAGCACAAATTCTACTAGCAGCAGCAGTGAGATTATTCTAAAATAACCCTTTGTAGCTTCCAGAAGAGAAATTCCAGATTTACACCGAAATAAACATACACAGATTACAGCCTAAGATATGTTCTGACTTGAAGAAATTTTGGTGATTGAATGGTACAGTCATGGGCTTGTTGTCTCAAAGGAGGTGGCTGTAATGGGTCCATTGTAACCCATGTCTACGCAATTGATGTTTCAAATTAATGCCATCTTGAAGAGGAAGTATTCTTTTCGACTGTCTTGTTTACAGTTGGTAAACTGCACTAAGAGCTGTTCTAGTATATCTTACCCTTGTGGGCACTGTTCCAGGAAGAAGAAATGGTTTTGTTCCTGAATAACTTTAGCTGCTTTACTTTAGGCTGATGTAAATCCACCGACTTTGGTACTGGTGTTGCTGATTTCTTGTAAATGAGAGCAGCATCAGGTCCAAGGAGGTACCTGCAGGGGTCAACTCGCTTCTGCTCTTCAAGTGCCTGCTCCTTTCCACTGACTATAAATCTAGTGTAGGTAACTAGCACAGCGAGAAGAATCCCTGAGCAAGCACCTTATCTGCTCTACTTGGCAAACTAAGCCCTGAGTCTGCTGCCTGCAAGATCTCGAGGGGTGGCATGTTCATCACCAGGTGATTTGAAGGGGAAAGGGGAATAATGCTGTGTCCCAACCTGGTGGGAAGCACTGAGAGGTAGGAGGTGACCGGGGGAAGTGCTTTCTGTCCATCTGAGTTTCAAGGACACATATTAGAGCTATGCATTACACGCAGTAAGATTCTGGCATACAAGGAGGTATCCTAATTATTTAAAATACTTAACAGCTACTATTATTTTGCAGATTGCCATATACGGTAAAAACTTCTGCACCTCGGCAAAGGAAGCATTCTTTTTGCTCATGCGGAATGTGGTGAGGTAAGGGGCCATCTCCCAGTCCTTGGAAATGTGAGGATTTCCTGCTGTTGCACTCGGAAGACACAGTTCTTTCCTCTCCCATGTCTCCTCCAAATATTATTGTAAGCTGCTTCAGTCCTCAGACATGGCCCTCACGTCTAACACTCGGTGTGGGACAGCAGGCTGTCCAGCACAGTAACCTGTGCAAAGCTGATATAACCTAACAGTTTTGTCGTGATTTCTCTTTTAAATTCTTACGCACCCAGTAGTGGCTCCGAGGAACCAGGGAGCCCCCAGGAGGAGATCTGAGGACACTGTATGTGTATTTCTGGAGCTTTGATCCACTCGCTGTCTGCAAAAAGGAAAGCAGAAAGACCTAGGTCTTCAGATTCATCCAGAAAGCTTATGGGGTGTCAGAGAGCGGCAGTAAAGAAGAGAATTTTGCTTTCAAAACCAGTATCTTTAACATAACCACATCTCTCCTGGTGCTGGGAACTCCCCTGGCCCTTTTCCCCACTACCAAGACTGCTGCCAAACTCCCTCTTCTCATCAGTACTTTTCCTCGTTGCTCCTGGCTCTTCCTGTTCTACTGTGAGATCAAAAAATAATGGGAGAATAACTTAGGAGCAGGCCATGTTGGTGCAATAGCAGACAATCTAATTACCAAGCAAGAGACACAGTAAAACTGGTTAGGTGGTTTAAATTATTAAGTGAAGGACTGGGAGGAGGAGAGGAATGGAGGGGGAGGCTGAAAGGCAGGAAAAAGGAAGCGATGCTTAAGAAAGAAGAGGGAAGGATTGGAGACGGGGGAGTTCTGCCTGTTGCCCTGTGTTAGTACCGGCGCGGTGGTGGCCGCACCGTGCAGTGCCGGTGGAATGGGAAGGTGAAGCTGCCTCCGTTTGCTTTCAGAACATCACCTCACTGTCCTTTCTGCTTTTGCTTTTAATCAGAAAGAGCAATAGCTAAAAGCCAGGCATCTAATTTAATTGTTTCAAATGGAGATTTTTTTTATCTTGTGTATTTTGCTAATTCTGAATTCTGACAGGTTAATGATGATTTGTTCTCTTTCGTATTGCTTAACGTTTATCTTTCACGGTAGTCAGTGCTGTCTATTACCATATCCATAGCCTTCAGTGCTGTCAGGAGGCTGATGATACAAAGCTCATTTTCCGTCCCATTATTTACCTGCAGTTTCTGATAAGACAGGCTGGCAGGATTTCGAGCAGAAACTCCTTGCTGTTGCTGTCAATGAAGGCTGTGGATTTATTGTCAATTTTTCTGCCTACCTTCATTCATTCGTCTATGATTGTCTCCCTGCCTTCAGTGTTGTACCATCAGATCTTAGAATAGTAGATTTGGCATGTTATGAGGTCATGAAATGTGGCCAGGTAGGAGCAAGTGAAAAGAAGACCTACCTGCAATCTACACAAACATTGCTTTTTGGTTTGGTGTGTACTTTGCCTCTTCCGGGCTGGCTTATCTGTGACCCTAGTAGAAAGGCTGAAACAAAAATACTTTGATGTTTTGGTTTTTTGGTTTTTTTTAACCAGCAAGAGCAATAAACAGCCTCCAGGTGCTGTAGTAGAGTTGCTGCTCAGGGCTTAACTCAACAAGGGGCTCAGTGGTTTTTTGCCCCATGGGATTAGGCTGTAGCAAAGCCCATCTCAGTGTTGCGTTCCCGCATTGCTGTGTGGTCAGCCTGTGAAAGCAGCAGAAGAGAGCTTCCTGGTCATGTTTTGTCAATTATCCATAGATTTAAGGAGAAAGAATACAAATGTCTGGTTTGTGATGGTTATGTATCATTTGTCCTTTGCTGAACAGAGTTGCAGTTCTGGACAAAGTTACAGACTTCCTTTTATTCCTGGGGAAAATTCTCGTTGCTGGTGGTGTAGGTAAGCTAATTGATTTCTTCTAAACGGTATGTTCTATTTTCTGGCACCTACAAGTATGCCCGCCATATTCACATCTGCTTAGTTAATGGCTGGATGTTTATTGGTCTGACTATTTGGGAAGCTGTTCCCGTGTTTCTAGGATTTGCAAGTTTGAACTCAAAAAAATTTTTTTTTTTTTAATTTTTTTCCCCTTATCCCCCTGCCCTGGTGTGTTGTTGACGGCATCTTTTCCGTAGTTGCTTTTACTGCTCTTGCATGTGTTGCTGGTGCAAGGACTTCTGTAGCCAAAGCATCATAGCTGGATCAAACCAAATTCACATCCAATGAGTCAGCCACAGTCGGTTCTCCTTTTGTAAGAACTGAACAAAATTGCAAATGAGATTCAGCTGGTAGCAGACAGCGTGCGTACGATGGGAGGTGGTACAGGGCTGCAGGAGATGGGCCTGAAGCGCTGCTGTATTCAAGCCCATTATAGCTATAAGCTATAGTAAAAGAAATAGAATATTTCTAATATCGTTATAGGGTTTTCTTAGTTATCAGTAAATATCAAAATATATTATTAATGTTTTTCTGTGACAGAAAAGTGATTTTTTTCTAAAATGAAGCACTTGCAGAAATTCAAGTTGCCAGTATTCCCTTAAGGTTTTTCTAAATTGTCACAGCAGTTTCAAACATTAGTTTACAAATAACCATATTTTGTATTCTATATATTTTAGATTACTAAAGAATTATATTTTGATCAAAAGTTGAAAATTAGTACCATTAACAGATCTAAAATATTTTGTCGTTCTACAGTTAGAAACACTTTCAAACTGGGGTAGCAAATTTGATTTGAAACATTCCCTGAAATGTAAGCCATAAAATACTGAAATTAATTCATGTCTCGGTCCTCTTTGAGAATAAATTCTTTGGGTAATTTCCATTGTGGGTGCATTCCTCTGCTCTAAACTTATTGTCGTGCTTATCATTAGCACTGCTATTTCTCCTTTTATTCCGAAATAGTTAAGTATTTCTTCAAGCAATAAGATTTAAAGCAGTAGAATTTTTCTCACTCTTTTTTTTATTTTAGAAAAGATCTACCCAATGGTCTTTGCTATCCCATGTCATTGTCTTGTTTATCATTGTTTATTAATTTTGCTATTAAATCCAGTAGAACGATGAAACAAGCCATTTCATTAAAGTCTCTCTGGGCCCGTGAGCATCTCTTCTGTCAGAATACAGATCCAGCAGATAACCAGTGTTGAGGAATTCATTGTTTACAAACTCTTATTTAAACCAGCCTTGGGTCTGTTGTCTGTTTTGTCTCATCCATTCTGTAGGTGTTGGGAAACCAGAGTTAGCATAGGAATCACTCATCTTCTCTGCTTCTTGCAGGCGTTCTTGCGTTCTTTTTCTTCACACAGAGAATACCCATCTTTGCACAGGAAGCACCGACGTTGAATTACTACTGGGTACCTTTGTTGGTAAGGCAACCGTCAGATCTCCAGTTCGAGGTGCTCAGACTGCTCAGGGCATGGTGTGGTGACAGCTCCTGTCACCCTCTTGGTGGCACGCTGTCCCCTGCAGGGAGGACTCCAGTCCTTCGGGCAGAAGTGGCACCGCAGTGACTGCACCTTCAGAAGAATTAGGTGTCACATCTGCTTTGCTCAGACTTACAGCAAAGACAGGTGGTGGGGCACTGGTGACAGTGTGGCTTCTAATGGAAGTGACTTGGGATGCATCTTGCTCCTTTTGTAGCCCCCCCCGACTCCAGAACATCTCCAGGATGAGTAGTTTGTTAGAATAATCCTGAAGGAGTTCAGAATATTCTTGGCATGTATTGTCTTTGGGAGTTGATGTGGCTCCAATTTGGCAGCTGGAAAACAAGCAGCTCCTGCATGTGAGGGTACAGTGTCCTGAACCCGTGATCCCTTTCCACAGCAGCAGTAACCTTTGGTAGAGCTACAGAGCTGCCACTAAATCCTCCCAAATTTGCTTAGCAGACTAGGCTTTTGACTTGTGTTAACACTGCCATATTGGTGCCAAACTAAATTTGAGGGTTTATTGTGGTGTTGGTGGTGTTTTTTTGTTGTAGACAGTCATTATTGGCTCCTACCTAGTTGCACATGGGTTCTTCAGCGTCTATGCAATGTGTGTCGACACGCTCTTCCTCTGCTTTTGTAAGTACTGCGTTCTCGTTCACTAATACCTGCAAGTTACAGGAAGAGGAGTAGAAAACCACCCTGTCTGTTCCGTACAGAATTTTGGTGACATGCTAGCAGACTGTGTGAAAAACAAACTGCTTCTGCTTTTCAGACTGGCTCCTTGATGCATTCTGCGGTGCAGAAGTGTTTTAATATTCAAATTTAATTACTTTAGGTATTGGAGGGTAGCTGTATGGCTCATGGGGATATCTGGCTTTTGTTTTTCAGTTTGCTTCTGGGTGCTTTGTGAAGAGCCCTGTATAGCAATGATTCGCTCGAACCTCTTGTTAATAACAGAGTTATTCTTTGGTATATAGGTGGTCCTTTGTTTTCAACTCAGTAGCCCTGAACAAAATATTATGGTGAATTACCTCCTAATTCCTGTAAAATACCATTTAAAAAACTATCTGTCCCTTGGACCCCGCAATGGCAGACCATCGTGGGCACTCTCAAAGGGTCTGCTCGTCCATGTGCCCAGTGAGAGAATACTGGAATCCCAAAAGAAATCTGTTGGTCTCAAATTAGGACATGATTGTAAGAAGCCAATGTACTTACTACAAAATATATTCCATTTGCTAGATTTACTGAACTGAAGAAATAAAGATACAATTTTTCTACAATGATAGTTATTCTGGTAGGTCCCAGTAGAAGCTACATGGCAGTGATTGTTCCTGCAGCTGGTGAATTATTTGATGATACTAAGGGAATACTGGAGTACTACTAGTGAAAAATGGTCCGGTTATAAAAGGTGCTTAAATCCACAGCTCTCTTTGGGACAAATTTTCTAGCAGGAAGTAGTCAAAATGCCAGGCTTCGGTGGAGGCATGAGCGTTCCTGAAAATTTCCACCTATATTGCCAAACCAAAGAGCTGGAGAATAAAAAGGATGTATTGCTGGCATTTAAAAATGGCTAGATGTTTGGGTCTCTGCGTTGTGTAAAACCTCTTCTGGTTTGAGAAAATAGGAATTTTGTAGTGTCCTTCATCAACTTAACAATAGAGCTAAATTGCCTTGATTGAGGTTTGTTTTTTTAATGTTGGGTCTTTTGCTCTCTCTCCTTTCTTCAATTCTCTGTGTGGCTGTACTGCTGTTTGCTCTTTTTGGCTGCTTTTGCTGCATAAATTCAGGTGAAGACCTGGAAAGAAATGATGGATCTACAGCAAAACCCTACTTCATGTCAGCTAGCCTTCACCGAATTCTAGGGAAGAAGGAACTAAGCCCTAAGAAGGCAGTGGGATAACAGACACTAAACCTCAACATCAAAACAGTGTCACTTTTAAGCAAAACGTGTATAAAGTAGGCAAAAGTAAAAACTGTAAATGATGCTTCTGGTTAATGGGTGATTCTTTTTTCCTTTTGCTTATATCTAAAAAAATGAGCAACATTGGTAACATTTAACTAGTTTGAATGCTTAAACTAACAGCTGTGAAAACAAGGCCACGTTTTAGTTTATAGAGTGCCTATGAAAAGGAAAATGTAAATTTGAAGCTTTTTTAAGCCTATAATGATGTTTTAATAACTTTTGTAACACAAGTTGCTGTCTTAGATGACAGCAGTTTTGATAATGTTTCTTTTTATAAGTGTATATTTGTAAAAGAAATTCAGGCGATTTTTTGAAAGCACTAACATATAACCTAATTAGCCATAAAAAGATAGTTTGAGACTCTCTAGTTAACCAGGAGATGGTACTAAATTTGTAAATATGGTGCTATGATTGTATTTTTTTGTACAAGCTGGTTCACAGCTATTTAAACTGTGATTATACATGCATTAATGATTCCCTACACTGAAAAATGTAGTGATATTTTAATCACATCCGCAACTGCGTCTTTTAAGACATGGTGGTACCTGCAGGTCCCAAAGAAGGCAGTCAGAGAAGACAATAGTTGATACCGCTTAAAGTGACGTTTTCTGTGAGTTGTGCTTAAAAGATGATACGACCGAGAGAAGGTCCCACTGCACTTGAAGTGATTTGTGGTTCACACAAATGAGGTTTCATCTGGTACAAGATGGTGAATGTATTGTTTTTAGCTGATGTCTAAGTGAGATGCACTTGTGTTAATATCCCCCTGTGTCTAACGAGTCTCTGATTGTGTTCTACATTACGAGGAAGTTGAGCTTCATTGAAAGGAAAACCAAATGCCGTCTTTTTTTCCTTAGAAGAAAGTCTTGGCCATATACGTGCACAAGGAATGCCTCTAGCTCGGAAGGGCTGATTAGCCAGCGTGGCACTGACCGTGCGGGCCTGAGGCCAGCTCTGCTCTTTCTCCAGGCTCCCTGTGGCTCACACAGAAAGGCGTTAAGACACTGAACTTGAGTCTTCTCATGATGCAGGATGAATTATTTAGCTACTGAAAGATGCTCCTAAAGATTTAGTTTGCTTTTTGATTATTGAATTTGCCCAGTGATTAGTACAAAATCTACTGGTAGAAACTACATTAACATTCTGTTCAGTTTTGTGGCCCTCCCATGAGCAGAGCTGTCACTGAGGTGAGCAACAGCTCTGCTCATGGAGAAACTCTTACATACGAGTACTTCTCAAGTCTGGTACTGCCATGAGCTGAGCTGAAAAGGTTTTATTAGTCTCATGCATGCCCAAGGACCTAGCCATACTGAGGCCTGCCCCTAGTTTTCATGGATTCCACCGCACTGAGCAAGGTGTTCCGTTACTGTCCGCTTTCCAGGAGTGGCACGTGCCAGACCTCTGCCAGACCTGCTGCAGGAGCTCGGTGCCTGGAAGTACTCTTCTGGCTCCAGGAGTCTGTTGGTGTCTCAAAGAGAAAGGCAAATTCTTTTCCAGATGATCTGAATGCAAGTTTCTGGGGAAAATTTACTGATGATCCACATCCCAAAGTGATTCTGCTCTCTAACTTACGGCTCCAGTTTGTGATGATTGTACTACAGAGGCAGAAACACTGTCCTTCAGGCAACAGCTCTGGGGTCACTTTGATGCACAAGGGATCACCACCCTTGTGCCTGCAGTCATGGGCATGGTGGGATCTTGAAGTCCTGGGAGCCGAGGGCAGGGGACAGGACACTCGCACGCGTTTGCTGTGACCCAGCGGGCACCGCAGCCCTTTCCCCGGAGGCAGGAGCGAGTGGTTCAGTTTAGGACTCAAATAATCTAAAACAAAGGCGTACAGTGTCAAACATAACTACTGATTGTGGGCAGCTTCCGTTTTTGATAAACCCTCGTGAGATACCCTGGAGGAAACCTGACTTTCAGAAAGGGCTGAGAAACCCGCCTTCGGAAAAAAAATCAGACTCTTGGCTGGTGAAGTTTTTCATGACCATCATCCTTCTTTTCTCATTGTGGGCATGGCATTGAATATACAAGCCCCCATTATTCTGATCTCTTCTGAGAGTTAAGTCAGTAACTTTTTGGGGTTTGTGTCACCATTCTGTGATCAAAAAAGCTGCTGGTCTGATTACAGGCCATGTGCTAAAGCTTTTTTTTTTTTTTTTTTTAAAATACTACTGTGTGATTAGTTTGCAGCTAAAGAAACTGCATTGAGTTAATCTATATTTCTACTGGACTTGAGTGTCTTACTGGGAGCTCAACTGAAAAAGCGTATTTCTGAATACAGCGTGCTTTTTTTATCATATGAATGTAACCATAGACTTTACTAAGAACAAAACATAATAGAAATAGTATACAGTTATTTGATTAGAAGACTTTTGTAACAAACCTATGCATTTACTAAAGGAATTTCTAAAAGTGAAAGTTTTAAATTGTATTATTATTTATATACAGTAAAAATATATATATATGTATAAATTTGCTCCACTCACTATTTTGTGAAATTATTTAGAATGTAAGTGATCATCATTTCTGAGAAGAAAATTTAAAAGCCATTTTCTTAAGGATATAATTATGAGAACTGTGAAAATACAAAGCAATACCACGTAGATTTTGTAATCGATAAATTGAACAAATAAATCATAACGATTTAATATTAAAATTGGCTTTTAAAAAACAAATTGCTATTTATGAATTAAGTAGAAATTAATGCAATTATTTACTTGGGAAAGAATCACTTAAAATAGTTTAAGGCTAACTTACAATGGTTCCTAACTAATCCCGTGGGCTGGAGTCTGCAGACTTACCCCACAGAGGAGGTACCAGTAGTGACGTTTAGGGATTTGGACATTTATTTTGTTGCTTGGTTAAATATAAAAATTTAGAATTCCATTCTTCACTTTAGGGAGTGGAACATGCGGCCATCTATAACACGGTAAAATATGTCGTATCTGTAACATGGTAAAATCTGTCATATGTGCTTTGCTCCTGAGCCCGCGGGAGTCGGGGACCAAATTCCCACCCGTTCCAGGCAGCACGGGATGGGCTGGGGACAGGTGGGACAACCGGCGGGTGGTTGTCCTGTGCCAGTGACAGAAGGGACAAGGGGCCGATGGTTGTCGCGTGCTGGGGGGGTGAGAGATGGTGGAAGTGAGCACCTCTGTGAGAGGCACCGGGAGGGCAGGGTGGCTCTGCAAAGACCCTTCTGCGTGACAGAAAGGGCTCTTTAGAGGATCCCGAACATGCAGAATGTAGAAACCAAGAAACAGTAGAAAACACCCGTTATCACATCCACGCAATCGCGTTTGGTTTAGTTCTGGTTGGATTCATTGTGTCTCCCTACGGCATATTAATGGATGTTTTAGACCAAAGTTTTAATGTCAAGCCTTCAAATTTTGTAAAAAAAAAGAAAAAAAAAAAAAGAAAAAAAGAAAAGGAAAAAAGTGAACCCAGAAACAAAACAAAGCAACAAGAAAGATGGGATCATTTCTTGTGCTGAGGGTTTTGGTTTTTTTCCAAGTATGATTCAGAAGCTGGCTCTTGGGTGTTACAAGGATGCTGAATGGTCTTTTGAACATTAGGATTTAAAAGTATGAAATATTTTACTGTTGCATGTTCTGCTGTAGAACAGGAAAAAAGATTTTGGCGGACGCAATGTCAAGCTGATTCTGGGAAAGTCAGTAAGTGTTCTTCTGAAACTGGGTTGTCAGAGAAGGGATTACGAAGAATAGACTGACTATTTTCGGAAATGTGGAATGTCTCCCTTTGGCCAGTTGCTCAGCCCGGACAGCCATGTCCTCCCTGACAAAGTGCCTTACTGGCTATTGCTGTACCTGGCTTATGTTTTGAAGTTTATTCACACCGTGTAGACTATAAACCAGAAAAGGCTAGATAGGAAAAACAATATTCTCTCTATTTCAAATCAACTGCTGTAAGATGAATGGTAGACAAGCTGCCAGATGTGTTTGAACTGCACAGTGCGGCGCACGCAATTTCCCTCTTGCTGTTGTCAGATGATGAAAGTAGCCTGTGGGGTCCGGGAGAAAACATGACAATTGTGGTGTTGCAAATAATGAAATAAAAGCAATGCAAGACTGTTCCATTTTTAGTAGTAGATTATTTTTTTTTATAGCTTTTATTTATGGCGTAGTGAACTTCTGCGTAGGGCCTGTTCTTCCAGTTACAATGATCGTACTTCTTGTACCGGTGTAACTGCGGGGAGAACTGGGCTCTTGCTACTTAAAACAGAAGGAAAAAAGCTAGCAAATACATTGTATATTACTGTAACACACCTATTTGCATGTTCATAAGCATAGAGTTCATTCTTCATTTCAAGACTGATAATTTGATATTCTGGAAGTGTTTTATAAATTATTCTAAATTTTTTAACTTTTGATACAGGCAATGATTTTTGAGGTAATACCTGATTTGTACTACGCTGTAATCAAATTAGAAAGATAACTGTTTCTTCATGTTTAAGTAACACTAGTGCTACTAATATTAAAGTTGTCTGCTACCCTACGCTACAAAAAGCCCACATGTATTTGTCCCAAATAGCGAGTTGTAAAATCAGAAAAAAGGCTCTTTAAGGTTTAAGAGATGGAAGGGAGGTTACTGTTTCATTAATGTGATTATTAAGGTTATATTACTATCTTACCAAAACCAAATTAACACGAGCACGACCGTTTGAGCTCTAAAACCTGTTTGCTTCTGCTATGCAGAAATAGGAACGTACTGTTTAAGTATCTTTGATAACTAAAGTGTTTAATATTTAATTTTGTTGTTATTTCACTGTTTTGCAGCTCTTGGGGATTGTTCTAATAAAGATTTCGATACCAAACCGGGTGCATGTGTCTGTGACGAGCAACACGCCAGGCCCAGGCCGCACAGAGCCTCCACCAGGCCAGGATCCCCCCTGGCCCTGGGATCCCCCCTCGGCCTCAGGATCCCCCCCCGACCCAGGACAATAGAGTGTGGGGCAGGGCGGGGCAGTAGAGGGTGGGCTGTTATAAATAATAAATGTAATAATAAATGCAATTAAACATAATAATCACAGAATCACAGAACGGTTTGAGTTGGAAGGGACCTTAAAGCCCACCCAGTGCCACCCCCTGCCCTGGGCAGGGACACCTCCCACCAGCCCAGGTTGCTCCAGGCCCCGTCCAACCTGGCCTTGAACCCCTCCAGGGATGGGGCAGCCACAGCTTCTCTGGGCAACCTGGGCCAGCGGCTCACCCCCCTCACAGCAAACAATTTCTGCCTCACATCTCATCTCAATCTCCCCTCTTGCAGTGTAAAACCCTTCCCCCTTGTCCCGCGGCTCCCCTCCCTGCTCCAGAGTCCCTCCCCAGCTTTCCTGGAGCCCCTTGAGGGCCTGGAAGGAGCTCTAAGGTCTCCGTGGAGCCTTCTCTTCTCCAGGCTGAACCCCCCCAGCTCTCTCAGCCTGTCCCCACAGCAGAGGGGCTCCAGCCCTCCCAGCATCTCCGGGGCCTCCTCTGGCCCCGCTCCAACAGCTCCGTGTCTCTCCTGTGCTGAGGCCCCAGCGCTGGAGGCAGCACTGCAGGGGGGTCTCCCCCGAGCGGAGCAGAAGGGCAGAATCCCCCCCTGGCCCTGCTGCCCACGCTGCTGGGGATGCAGCCCAGGCTGCGGGGGGGTTTCTGGGCTGCCAGCGCATGTTGCCAGCTTGTGTTGAGCTTCTCATCCACCAACACCCCAGGTCCTCCTCAGGGCTACTCTCCAGACATTTTCTGCCCAGCCTGGATTTGTACTTGGGATTGCCGTGACCCGTGTGCAGGACCTTGCGCTTGGCCTGGTTGAACTTCATGAGGTAATAAAACATGACTTTTTGGACTGAACCTGTTTTGAGATCATCTTATGCCCAAGGTGTATTTTAAATCAGCCAAATTCACACCTTGGAATTCATTAGAAATCTCTTTTTGGTTTTAGGAGACTGACTAAAAGCCATGTTTTTCTCCTGTCTTCGTGCAAGGACAACAAAACTTTCCTTGCACACCGCGGGTTGACTCAGCTTTCCTGGGAAACGCTGAAATCGTGGCTGGAGCGGATCAGGCTGGAGTTCCAGTCTGGCCACTGGCCCATGTGACAAGTAGGGGACTGCGACTGCCTGCAGTACATTATTCTGGCTGATGAGGGAAAAAAAAAAAGAAAACAACCAAAACCAATGCAAAACCTTTCCAGAGATGCGGGTGGGTTGCAGCAGAGGCAGCTCTGGAGCAGTTCTGCGGAGGCAGGACAAAGGGAGAACTGGGGCTGGAGGCCAATAGCAAAGGTATTATGTGCTGTGAGTTGTTCCATATGTGGGGAGCCTTGGTTGAGGATGCTTCTGGCATTCAGCCGTCGCTGCAATGCAACCTTGAGATAAAGTTTTTGAACTAGCAGAAAAAGCTGTGGCACCAACGGTTCTGGGCATCGCTGTCGTCTTGGGCAGGGTGGCACCAGCGGTGGGAGGAGATGACAGATGGAAACACTTCACTGGGGACAGTAGGGCTGGATGGCTGGGATCCACTGGCTGAACAGCACATCGATGCACTCACGCTCACGGGGCACACAGGAGCTCTGCATTCAGAGTTGCAGTATGTGTTACTTAAGGGAAAATGACCAGTGTTCTCAGGCTTACACCACGGGACAGTATTTCTTGGGGAGGGTTAAACACCCTCAGTGTTGGTGGGTTTGTGCTGCCTGTCAGCCGCAGGCAGTGGTACCTGCACAGCTCTGTCGTGCCCCGGGGGGTGACAACGTAGAGTTGTGACGAGGCAAACGCGTACAGGGAGGAGAATGGCTCAGCCTGGAAGTCTTACATGTGGGACTAAACAGCGAAAGGTGAGCTGTAAAAGCGATCCTCAGAGGGACATGGGCGTTCCTTGGGCTGCCAGAGGCCGTGCGGCACAGGCAGCGGTACTGGCCTGGGAGAGAACAGCTGCTTGGAAGAGTTGAGACACTGCTCTTTTACAGTAAATCCTCATGAAAGCATACTTTTTTCTTTCTTTTCTTTTTTTTTAATGTTTGTTCAGACGCAAATTTGGCAAGCAAAGCCTGCATGCTTTTTGTTCTGCAAAGCTCAATTCTGGCCATTGCAATAAACAACAACAATAATGGTAGAGCGCTGTGTATGTTAAAGGATAATATCATCGTCTGAATTTGGGTGATCATGTATAGCCCTGCAGAATCTATCATAGTGTACCCAGATGCTGGAAGACACATTTGTAATATAAAAGTTATTGTAAGGGGCTTTTGGAGCATGGAGGACCTTTACTATGTGTCTCATATGTACATAGTTATTTTAATTAAATCTGGATTATTTTTTTTTAGACTACATCAGTGTCTCCTGTTAACACACATGGTCTGTTGGAGCTGACTGCAGCTATTAGTTATATTGTCCTCCTTCAGAAAATTTCAGGCTTACTAACAAAAATGCTTTCTTGCCTCCTTTTAAATGTGTTTTCAGACTGATGTGTTTTATATCTCACATGGTTTTTTTGCCATGCATATTACATTTAAATCTAGCGCTGGCTGCACGCCATAGGAACTTTAATCCACATCCAGATGAATTCATAACCTCGCCTGAGTTTTCTCTCGCGTACCGGCAGCCTGAGCTCTGCTCTTTTCTAGGGGTCCCACTTCTTTTGCAAGGTTTGTTGCTTCTGCTGATGAAGAAAATGGTAACATAACGGACCCGCTATAACAAAACAGACCCTGGTCATAAATACTGGATGAGAATGTTTCTGCTCTTGTCCTGGCCAGTGTTTGATGTCTGCCACCTGTGACGTCTCTGCAGATGGACGTTGCTGTTGGGGCATTTTCTTCTAAGAACGGGCATGTGCTACTTTGCAACTCCACACATCTGCAGATGGCAAGGGAAAGGAAGGGGTGGTTTAGTACAGAGCTTCATAATGTAGTTTCTGGTTGCCATCATTTTCAACACATCTGACCAACTCAATTTCCTGTCTTGAATCAACTTTCATTTCATCAGGTCCCAAGTTCTCATTTCTGTTGGTTTGGCTGGGCTCTGCGGGTGATCTATTTTAATGGTGCAGCCTGAAAGAGTCCAAGTTTGGAACAGAAGAGAAGCAGCCTCAGGAGAAGGTTGTGTGCTTAATTTGCTCCAAATGATTATGTCAAAAGGGGTTTTTTTTAAGTTTAGCTGGTTTTTTGGTTTTGTTTTTTTTAGTTTATGCAGTTCCAGTTTCTTACAGAAATACTAAGTCCTTAAATATCATCATCCTCTTGGTATGATGATGCTCACAAGTGGGCTGTTTATTTTGTGAGAACACCCAACAATGGTCCAAACCAGTTTAACAAATCATAGTATAACGCTCAACTGCAGTGGTGCTGGGTCACTGGAGCTTAAAAAGGTGCACGTTATCTTTGTGAGTTTAATGTTAGTGGCTCTTGGTGTTCAGAGGTGGCAACTCTCTCTGAACTGATGTCATGACAAGAAACTTGTAACCGCAGGTTTGAACATCCCCATGGAGCCCCTCTGAGCATCTCGGCCCACTACCATGAAGCCTGTACCAATTCCTGCAGACACACTGAAGACCAAAACGTGTATTGAAAGGTAAGGTTTCTGTGAATTTTGGTCTTAAAATCGTATTTTTGTTAAGTGCTGGTATCCATGTTACAGGAATGCTGGTATTTCTGCTGGTTATTTCTGAAAATAGTAAAAAAGGTGGCTGGTAGTTGTTTCTGCATTCAGCAAACTACAGTTTACATCTCAGTTAAAGTATTTTTTTATGGTTGGCTTTCTCAGATGACCTGCTAACTCACATAAAAGAAAATAAATCAAACATTTCCTTGTGTGACTTTTTTAATGGAGTAGCTGTCTTTCAAATGCAATTTTAAAATAAGAAAAATGTGTAACTTTTTTATATACCAGTGTACTGTTACTCTTTCTAGATTTACCATATTTTGGTAATAAACTTTGTTTGTAGGAAGTTTGGGGCAGGAGACAGCTTTTTCCCATGAGGTCAACTTGGGAANCCCCAAGACAGCAACGTCTGAAAGAGAGCTGATAGTCATGTGTCTGCCCAGGAGGGAAAAATGAGAGGGGTGGGGAGGAAGTCCAGGGAGGGTTGTGTGAAGAGAGGAATGTGCAATTTGCAGGCAGAAAAGAAAGCTGTGAAGGCTTTTCCCAGGGCTACTGCTGATTTTCTGCATGCTCATCCATAGCAGGGGGGAGAAATTAGAGGGAGTAGAAGAGAAAAGACGAGTGCTGGAAGGGAGACAAATGAGGGATGGAGAGTCAAACATTCGACTTGGTTTTGGTTACCCCACCTGTAAAACACAGGGCTGCTAACCCTGGTAATGATTAAATACTGTAAGGCTCACACGTCTTACATTGCACTTCAGACAACTGGTTCAACCAAAGGAGTAAATGCTTACTGTGTTATTCTTTTTGTTTAACTTAAATGTTTCACAGCTATAGGTAACATATGAAGTGAGTACACTTTAAGAACAAAACAAATGAAAAGCGTGCACACGTGCATATATATAAGATTATGATGTACCCTTCATATTAATACACTGTGGTTGTCCTCATCAAATTGATTTACCCAGTTTTTAACAAGGAGGGAGGGATCAACAACCTGTGTGAGGGCACCATATTGCACCAGCAGCTTGGTGAGAAGAGGTGAGACCTCAGAAGACTTCTGTTGTGTCACCTCATTTGATGACAGCAGGTCAGGAGGCAGCACTGATTCTGAAATCACTGTCGTATTTGTCATGTCAGGGGAGTATATTTGGAAATACAGGACTTAAACTCTAGGAATAAAACCAAACGTAACTGACAGACCATTTATCCCTCAAATCCAGGATGTTCTGAATGGACAAAGAAGGGATTTTTTTGGTTCTAGGGAAGTTTACATTGGAAACCTGCTACCCTTTTACCACCCTCGCTACTCCACGGATGCCGTATGGCCAGGCTGGACGCCAAATGCATGGTACCCTTGATGCGCCTTTGTGGAAGAGCAAGCGTTGCATTTCTGGATGATGGCCTTACACACGAAGCCGTATTTGTAAAATGCTTAGGAACTATTTGGAGATTATTGCAGCACCTTAGAAAAAAACATTTAAGCCCTGAGGTCCTAAGCCTGAGTTCAGAAGGAACATTACTCCCCTCGTTAGGAATACTCTGTCTGCTATCTTCGACTTCTGTGTGTTTGCAACAAGGCCCTTAAGCAGCAGGACAGAACTAAGAAAGGTTTCAGGAGGGATATTCAACACTCTTCTCAAACAGCAAAGATGTCATGTATCTTCTTAATCTCTCCGCTAATCTAGCAAAATACAGACCTAGAACAAAACACATCCAGGAGGAGAGGAAAGGTGCCGGCACCAGTGTTCTCACTGGCCCAGGAAACAACAGAACAATGGAAACGGCCTGCTGCATCTATCAGCATAATCGGGCTTTTTTTGCCTTACACTTGATTCCGTCTGTGTGGCAGAAGATGAATTCTTTTCTTCTTAGCTACACTAAGGCATAACCTGTGGAACAACAATACTAAATAACACTTTCATCCAGGAAAGTTTGCATTTTTAGCTCTGAAAAAGCTGGGATTGGTATAGCCTATAATCCACTCATATTTTAGGTTACCATAATAATTTTCCAACACTAAAAGAGCTGAATGCTGCAGCATGGCAATGCGATACAAAATAGTAAAGCTTTTTAGCTTTACTATTAGTTATGAAAATCTGCTGTGGAGCTGGTGCTGTACCCGCGAGGCCATTCTGTGCTGGGCCCGATGTGTCCCCGCGCTGCTGGAGGAGGGGGCGCAGCCACCAGTGCCTGAGGCCTGCGGGTGTGGTGGCGGCCTTGGCGCCTCAGCGCAGCCGCCAAACCCTCGCCAGGCCACAAGTGAGGTACGCAGCGCGTGTTCGTCAAAACCGGCGGATGTACTGGAAATGTAAGAGTTAATTTAGACAAACATTGTAAAAGCCAAATAAACTACCAAAGCATCTTTTTGCAAGAGGCCTGTCTAGAGGCTAAAGACAGAGGGTGTCATTCTGCATTGCTGCCCACACCCACCTGCATCAAGAGCCAGGTCAGTAGTGCTGGGGTGCTGGTGACAGTGCAACCACGGCGAGTTCCAGCAATAAACTCCTGCATCTAGAAATATCAAACCAGACCCTACATTTTCAGTCAAAGCAGTCTCTGCTGCTTGTTGGTCAGAGGACCAACCTGGTGACAAACAAGTTCTGTTGCTCTGCTTGCCTCAGAACGATCTCTTCTGATTGAAGTGCAGATTTTGAAACTAACTGAAAATAGAAATTGAAAATAAATGCCTGGGTCAAAACACTCTTCCAGAAGCTGAGAGCAAGCACGGTACCACTTCCTGTGCCTAGAAATAAGCAGGGATCAAACTCTGCCAGTCCTGCATCAGAAAGCAGAAGCCACTTTGTCACGCACCACGTATGTTGTTTATAGCCCAACTTGCTTTCTACTCAAGGTTTCACCAACTACAGCCATACTGCATCAAAGGAGAAGATGGTCTAACTCATTAAAGACTTGCATAACTTTCAAATAAACAAAACAGGAAAAAGCACTACTTGTATTTCAATGTTTTAAAGACTTTTTCATATGTGCAGTGATTTTCAATTTTGTCTTTTTATTGTTGATCCGACTCGCTAAGATGCAAATATCTTGAGAAGTCTGTCAAATATCAGAACTGCATCTAACAGAGTTTCTGTATAACTTGGGATAAATGCAAGCGATGAAGAAGTTGCTGCCCTCAGGACCAGGAAAGCAGAAAGGGGACAGGGGCGTTTCAAAACAAATTGTGAATATGCAGCTCTTACAGATCATTGCTACTATGATCAAACACGTGTTTTATTTTGTTAATAGAATTGTTGGCTTGAAACTGCTGATTTTCAGGGATGAGGAAACATATTTATTTTAGCTGCTTCCTTGTGGATACTTATTTTGCTCCTCTCAAGGGTCACTGAGGTGAAGGTGAAGGCGAGCGCGCCATGGAAGAAGATGCAGTTCTAACAGGTAAGTGTGCTGTACCCCAGGAAGATTTTACACATTGAAAAAGCTTCTCTGCTAAGAGGTTCTCTTTTTTTTTTTTTTCTTCCCTGTCACCCATTTCATAGAAGATTAGATTTAAAGCCATTTGATTCGGAGAGTTTAAGTTTGCCTAAATCAGGATCAAATGCGGAATACAAAAACACCATCCTTCAAGAGAAAGACTAAGCATTGATGATGGGCCAGCTGGGGATAATGATGGATGCCAGGATAGAGAATGAATGCAGATAAGAATTAAGATTTATTTTCCTCTTGAAGACTACTTGTGATGCATCATTTCCTGAAAATAGAATGCAGAAAACATTTGATAGGGAGTTGTTTTAGCATATACATAAGAACTAACAACAACTCAGTAAATCTTTAACTTCAGTTTATACAGTATATCAGTCTACAATAATGCTTTTCCCCACAGGAGAGAAAAATGGCTATCGTACACTGGTATTGCAGTTATTGCTACCAGACTTATTGGAAAAATCTGTAAACAATTTTAAAGTCTTATAACAAATATAGACCTCCAGAGTCTGAGATTGTATTGCTCTAAGTGACATAATCCCAACATACCTTTTTTTTCAAAATTAGGTGGTTGATGAAAACACAGGCCGAGTACCTGCAGTATTCCCATTTCCTTTAACCTCCAGGACCAGAGGCTGCATGAACGTTACCTTGCTCAGAACATGGTTGGACTCTGCTTTTCTTAACGGGGTGAGCATTAGTGACAGCCTTAACTGTAACTGAAAAGGCATCCTCTTATGACTTAAAGGAAAAACTGTTCTCCTTGAAACCAGGGCAGCTACACTCCAAAATTGATGTTAGAATTGCATTCCACTGCTGTATATTAAAGCCAGTTAAAAGTAGACAGTAGTGCAGCAGATACCCACCACAGTTCTTGTTCTCTCACGTTCTACCCAAGAACACCTATAATAGGGAGCTAGCAGATTGGTATGTTTTCAGGAACTATTAATTTCACTTTAAGAGGAAATAGAAGAGTTAGAATGTGCAAACATATACTTCAGTGTATATCAATTTATTAACAACTTAGAGGCAGTTTGTGTTTCTTTTGTTAATAGTCTTGTACTATGTCTGTCTGTCCCTAGATGTCACTATTCTGGAGACTCATCCACACACAACTAAGCAGTGAATTGACTAAACCAGTTCAGGTTTTTTTCTGCTCTTCATTTAAAGGAATGAGTTGTTTTCATTTTTTGAAAAAGCTTGGCTGTCTTGCTGTTAGAGACTTGTACAACTAGTCTAGTTGCTTAATTTTTAATTCTGGAATGAGCAGGAGTTAAAAGTTAACTAGCAACCACAATAATACATAGAATTAAATTGACAGAAGTTTAATTTTTGAACTTGCAGAATTTTTTCTGCTGCAGGTGCACACATTTTTCCCAGGTAGTTGCCCCGGGAGCGTGTGTGGAGTGGCTGGGTGTTTGGAGTTTACACATAGGCTGCTGTGCAAGTGAAAGCCAGGAGTGAGGTGGTCAGCGTGGGACTGAAGGCCCAGACAGTCTGGGGGCAGCAGCCCCCCGGGCCCCACGTGGGGTCCCACCGCGGTGCCCAGAGCAGGCGAGCGCTGCCCATGCTGCAGCGGGTGCACCAGCACCTGTGCTAAACACTCCAGCTTGCAACCTTCACGTCAACTGTCTATACTTCCATCATAAACCAGCTGTCATGCTGGATTATGGACAGAATTGATTTTACCTGTCAGAGACTACTGTGACTTTTGAATCAGTAATGATTTTAAGTGCAATGTAATTAAAAAAAAAAGATAAGGAAAAGGGAGACAAAAGCACAGATGACTGTGTCAAAATATTCCTGGAATCAGTGTCTTTTATGAAGACATTATTCCTCGTACACCTATTTTGACTACCCATGCTCCTAACTTTGCCCGTTCTAAGGAGTAGTGCATTGCAAGATGAAAACACAGGAGTTCAAGAAGACACATCACAAATCCAGGGCTGAGCTGTACAATTTGGGGCAGTGGGGGGAGGAGGGAGGAGTGTGGAGACAAGAATCATCAGTTTCTTCAGAAATTAAAACCGTTCATAAGTTATCTATACTTACAAAAAATGAATATTTAAAAGGTGGAAGTGTAATAAGACCAACTTGCCTAAACTTTAAGCAACTCTTCAACTTCAGGTGTAATCATAGAAAGGATGCAGAAAGTAGTTATGGTTACTGTAGCACAAATATAAAAATTAACATGAACTTCTGGCCAAAAAGCCAACTCACAAAATCAGGCAGCATTAGCAAATGTCAGCAAGGAGAAAGAAAACAGCATTGTGTACATTTATTAATACATCTAATCAAGAGCAAGGCTAGTGCTGATCTGTTAACTCAGTCAAAACTATAGCCAGAGAATACCAGAGGGCCAAACTAGACCTTCACGTGTATCAGTTTTGACCAAAAAAACCCCAAACAAACATAAAAAGAAATCTATGAACAAGTCAGTAGCACAGTTAATACCAAAGCCAACAAAAGCGAGCTCTCTAGATGATTACAAACTAAATGGGTTTGGGTAGCATGGGCCTGCTGCGTTTTGTGCTAGGAGAGTTGAGCCAGACAGAAACCTCTCCAAACCATTAACTCTTGGTTTTGAGAGACACCAGGGGACAGAAGAATTGATACAGTGTTGGGAGCCCAGGAAACGGGCAGAGGAAAGCCAGGGAATCCAATAATGCAATTTCACCTCAGTCTATTAATTTTATTCAGGAATTTTAAAATCTTAACCACACCAGCAATAACAAGAATGCAAACAATGAGACTATCAAATTGGCTCAACTTCTTTTTAGCAAGGGTAACGCTGGGCGGGTGAGCAAGAAGCTGCACATGTCAGTCTGACATAAGCGAGATAGGGAAATAACCTAGGATAGAAAAGTTGAAAACTAAGTCTTTGTAAGCAGTTCACACAACACATTCTCCTGTTTAAAAAATGGAATTACTGAAGGATCAGGGTTTATTCAGTATTTTAGTTAATTATTTAGTTAATTGAGAAATAGTAAGAAAGAAGCAGGGTGAAATTCAGTATGGTAAAATAGAAGCTGCTTACCTGGGTTGCAATAATCTATGGAAAATGGTAGGCAGGAGACAACAGCTAGTCACAAACAGAACAAGGAGGGCAGTATTAGGTGAGTAACTAATTGGATTTGTTTGGCAGGGAGGAGATGACTGGTTTTTTTTTGTTTTGGGTTGTTTTTTTTCCTCCTAAGAAAATGCCAGGTTTCCTGTGGAGTCTGTAAAAATTTCTCTTATTGGAGACATTTGAGAGCAGATTAGTCAAACATCTCTACTAGCAGTAGCTAAGATATTTCATTGTGCCTTGGGGTGAAAAGCAGACTAGAGAATGCCTGAGTACTTTTCAGATTTATTTGATATGAACATAAGCCCCTATTTCCAGTGAATAGCTGGAATTTCAAAACATTCATATTCCAGTATTACATTTAAAGTTTGAAATATTTCTAAGAGATCTCAACCATACTGTAGCAATAGACTATTTCTTTATACCAACTTCTAATAACAAACAGACATCCTTTAGAGATTCTGTGAAGTTTGCACCAGGACAATATTTTTCATCTAGATCTCTCCCTCCTCCCACAGCAGGTTGAATATAATAAATGTGATCCAGCGCCAAACCGCGTTGGTTAGACACATCAGGGAAGGAAGAGGAAAAGGAGGGGAAGTCGATAGCCAGGCTTCTCACAGTACTTTTGAGACAAAACTTTTAACTTTTTTAGTGATATTTCTTCCTTTGAGAACCCCTTGATGCAAAATATGGTTTGCGTCATTAGTTCCATTTTGGATTTCTTACAGTACATTGCACATGCACATAAGCAAGTGCCGCATGATCATCCTTACCTTCTAGGCTAAAGACGCTGGGATCACAGGGAATACATTACAAATACAGTTCTCCGCAAAAGTACCACGTAGCCGAGCACTAGGCAGAGCTCTATGTTGTTCTCTGTTCAAGACACATCACTTTTAAGCGAGATATTATGAGCAATTTATTTCATATGCTAATTTCATACAACATTTCAATTTTAAATTGAACCTGTGCAGTCTAAAAGGTGCTGACTCAGCAGAGCACATGTTCTGCTGTAGCTGCATCTCTTCCTGTAAAGAGAGACATGAATTTCCCAATCATGGCAATATCCGAGTTACACTGTTAAACAGCAGGAAGCAGTAAGGATGGCTCCAGGGTCGGAAGAGCTCAGCAAAGTCACAAATGCAACCCAGCACATAACCAGCAGAAGAGGATAAAGTGCTCAAACTTGCAAGTCAGGCTACAGCAGCAGCTTCAGCCAAGAGCAGCAACCAAAACCTGACCAAACCTTGGTTTTCCAGGTGCCTCGTCAGCCCCACACAGCCCAACACTGGCACAGCTCCAACATCCCCAAAGGGGAGACCCAAAGTCCAGATTCTCTCCTGGAGCTTCCCATTTTCGGCTCTACATTTTCCTAGCCACACTTACAAACAGCTGCTCAAGCGTTCACAGTAGCAAAAGATTAATTCTCCTGCTTCCTATTTTCATAGGGATATGGGAAAATTGCTCCCCATTCACTTTAATCCTGCACTGACTTGGGAACTGAAGAGATGGGGATGATTCATAAATAAGCTTAGACTTAGTTTCAGGCATCCTGAAGCTGCTTAGTCCTTCAAATTAGAGTGAATAATTACTTTTCTTGAAAGGGACTTGATGTAAGTCCAGTTTCATTTTAAAACAAGGCAACTGAATAGTATATTAAAATTGCCAAGTTATGTTAAAAGCTAAATTAGCATTATTTAGCATTTAACTAGTAAAACTTCAGCGGTAAGGTTGTCCTACTTGCATATCAGACCCAACAAATGAACAAAAACCAGTTTGTCTACTGCTATTTGTGCAGTTTTGTATCCTGCAGATACATGGAGCTTGCTCAGGTACCAAAAACCACATACTGAATTCGGCATTCCACCCAGAGTATTGCACTAAGAAGTTATGTGTGTGAGAATAAAGTGTAAAGTCAGCCAAGTTCCACAACACCCCATGTCTTTCAAGTGTTTTGTGGAAAAAAAAAAAAGTGTCAGGATAATATTAGCCTAGACAAACCCCTGTGAGAGTGCAGATAGATTGCTTTTGCTACTCGGATTATCTCAGACATCTGCAAGTAGCACTTGGAACAGTGCCAATATTTAATTTATGGAACTTGAATAATTCAGAGCTTGCCATTAAAGTTATGCTCTCAAAAGCCACCATATGTTTCCATGGTGGCAGGGAGAATACTACATTTTCCACATTTAAATGATCTGACCAGACAGGTAAGAGATTTCACAGACAAGACACTAACCCATAGTTCAGAGAGGAAAAGGGCACGGACACACACCTTCAACAGTATGATTTCCTTTTGATGCAAGGAAAGTTTAGGTGTGCAGATGGGGTCTACTCATCTTAAATCCTTGAGGGAAACTAGTCTGTGAAGACAAAAATCAGTCAGATTGATGGCATGCGCTAGCCTCTGTCCATCTAATCAGTGTACCAAAACACACCCTGCAATGGAGTCTTAGCACAGTTGAAGACAAAGTACACTTTTCTGCATTTGACTGAATTCCAGTCTCTGTTCACATGCAGGCTGATACAGGTCAGTTAAAATACCAAACTAGATTTTACTTTAAAAATGCAGGCTCTGTTTAAGTATCACATATTGGTTACCATCCTACTTAAGAAAATCACAAGATAAAACCACTGAAGAAAACAGAAGCCGGAGTAGTAAAAAATTCAAAGTGTTATAACAGATGTGAATTTAGGGTCTCCGACTTAAGTTACAGTTAAAAATACATCCTATACACCCACCCCTTCCCTCACCCTAAAGTCATGCATCCTCGCCCTCAGAAGTGGCACTGTTTTGTGTATACTTACTTTAAAGAAGTACCTATTTGGGGTGTTCCAAGACCCACCTAAGCCCTTTAAAGGATTTTTAAAACCAGGTGAGACAGATGTGAACACTCCTGAAAGAATTCGGTGTAGTGACCCGAGTATGTCAGGGACCTTCTCTTAAAATTGAAGATTCAGGTTAAGCACTTGACAAATGATCACATTTCAGCCATAAACACAGCAACATTTTTGCTTGGCATGCTACAGCAGAAACTTTATTCAGTTCATTTTGAAAATATTTGCAACCAAAATTTATATTTGTAAACTCACAGAAATAAGCTTTAACATAAAGGCTGTATACAACTCAAATACAGGTAATACTTTTAGCAATAACTTACAGATACAAACTAATGATAAACTACGATTTCACAAAGAATTGTAAACATTTTGCACAATTGTCAGTCCTTTCTTTTAGGCAAAGTGCTCTTTTGATGACAAATAAATTAACACACACATAACTAGAGTGGACTACTTCCAGACAATACAAAAAGGTGTTTAATAAGGCTTGTAAACAATGTAATAGTTATTTATGCAGAATCCATAAAAGTGTCTTGCAGGCTAAATATACTTACATACCTGGGCAGCAAAAACGATCTTGAAAATGCTTTAGATGTTAAATAAAAAGTTAACATTAGTATCTTTCCAATGATATTTTTAATACACAATAAATGACTTAAGATTACATCCTTAATAGCTTATATCCCTGACCGAGAGGATTTAGGTGTGACTTATTGGCAGTTGTGTCATTGAGTGGGGGAGCAAAGGCTGGAGTCCAAGAGCTGTAGGTGAATGAGCTACAAAAACAGAAATATTCACTGGTCAGCTTCATCGGAGGTAGAAAAAGATGACAAGCTAGTAAATCCTATTGGGTGACAACAGCTCCCCGGCCCCAGCCACTGCAGCTCTGCTCCCCCCAGCCCAGCAGCCCCCATCCTGCACCCACAGCCCACCTTGCAATGCTTATTTGGACAAAAATAAGCTCAGGCCACACGTGGCTCAGTCTAGTTCTCCCAAAACCTCCACAGTCTCCGTCATCGCAGATACAAGCCACAGCTGTTGACTTGCTGGGTCACAAGCCACACAATGACTGAAACACAATTTTGACCACCAGGCTCCCCCCAGCGTGTGTTAGTGAGGGACCCTGCAGTTTCCAGTGAGGTGCTGGATTGAGCAACCTACAGTCGTGGGGTAAGAGTCAGGGAGCAGGTGGTAAACAGTTTTCATTAAAATTACACATTACTAAAAGATGTGGCTTGGATGTTCAAAAAAAGTGTTTGATTTCTTATTACTAGTATTCATAGTCTGGAGGAAGCACAAAAAGTGGTCTTCATATCCAGATCTTCAGCTAGGCTCTTACTGCTTGAAGAGGCACCCTCCTTGGTGAGGTGCAGATAGCAACAACAGCATTAAGATATTTTATAAAGAATACCAGAAATCAGAAACCCATTACGTTTCTTTAATCAACACTTGGTAAACTGTTCTTGCTACGGCTGATAATGATTTTACTTGGGCATGCGAAGTTGTTCCACCTACCATCCATGTAGCTGTGTAGAGCAGTTAACATAGTCCCGTCCTGGGGTACGTAGGCAGAATACGCCATTTCTTCTAACATGGGTGGAGACAGCCTGGAGGGCTGAACTGCTGTGACAGGAGCAGTAGATGAGTGATTAGGACTAACATGCTTCTTATGGCGTGCTCTGCAATTTTGAAACCACACCTGAAAAGGGGGAAAAATTTACATCATGTTGATAGATTGCATTCTGTTTCCACATTAGCATAATAAAAACCTCAGCATTATAACTTCAGCCGAATTCAGTTAATTAACTGGGCCTTTAACAGCGCAAACGAAGAAGTATTCATCCTAAACCTACATGGAGCCTCAAATGAGTGTGGTCAAGCCAGGAAAGTCCGGGAGAGGTGGGTGAGGGGCTGCTGCCCTGGGCACCCAACGGGACACGGCCATTTCCCTGCCCCAGCACCAGTGACAGCCAGGCAAGAGGGCACAGGACACCCATTTCCCTTCTCATGTGGGGAACTGTGAAAGCTTCCACTGTTTTAAGGCTTGATCACAGCTGCGAGACGCCTCACTCCTATAGCAGCACTCTGCCAATCTTCCAGGCTAGAAGGAGGCACAGGAACCGCAAACTTATTTTTACTTATATAAACATACAAATGTGTAATATATATTATTTTAAAAATAATATTTATGTATAAAAAGCACATGCATATAATGTTTTCAGAGAGTCACCGTCAAGTAAAGATTCTAAGTTTGTGTTTCTGAGTTTTGGATGACATGGGTACTCTGCTCTCCAGAACAGATCACTAGATACTTACTTACTCCTAACGCATCATACCACAAGCCATTTTCAAAAAGAGTGCCGGCCTTAAGAACAGGCTATTGAAGTCAGAGATTTATCTTTAGAAGAGCTTGGTGCCAATTCCTATACTATTTAGCCTGAGAAGTTTCTTCCTGGAAGACTATTGATCCTCCACACAAAGTGCAAGAGGAATACAGCAAGTTTTCCAAATTAACTTCAGACACCACCTTTAGTCAGGAATAGGTCTAGAACAAACATGTTATGTTAAAACTGCCAGATTAGATCTTTTTCCATCTCAGAATAACTACACGGAGAAAACTGTCATTAAGCATTTCCAATGGCCGACTACCAGACTTTGCTGTTCAAGTAGCTTTGCAGGGTTACCTGTATAACACGCCTGCTCAAGCCTGTTCTTTCTGCCAGTTTCTGAAGCGTTTGTGCATCTGGATTGTTGTCCTGAGCAAACTGTGCTTGCATAACCTGAAAAGGCAAGAAGAGAGATTGCAGGGTTTTTGTGTGCAGCCCTGAGAGCGGCATTAGAGACTCCTCTCAGCCGGGGTCCTACTCCTTGACTGCTTTTAGGAAACTGTTGTAATCAACAGTGCCCAGACAGTCCCCAATACATTAAGCAAAGGGGGGGAAAAAAAAAAAAGGAAATAATCCCACAAAGACAAAAAGCCAAAATAGAAGCCCTTTACTATGCTTAACTGAACTAAGACATTTGCCAGAAATGAAAGAAATTAATTCTGCTTGGCAGTGGTAAAAAACAGAGGAGGTGCTTTGTTACGATTGTGTTACAATCCGTGGGACAAAATTCCCTGGCGAAACAATTAAAACACGCTTGATAAAGTAAAGGTCTACCGCAGCAGACCAACAGTGCACAGAGCTTCGATCCACCTCTTGGCTCATCAGTCACTACCTGCATCTTGTCCTACATGGGGCAACTTAACCCTCTGTGCAGCCGCGCGGAGGGTGCAACTGGGAAGCCCTTTGTGTCTCCTTCACCTTGAGCTGACCTGAGGAAGAGAGGCTCCACCTTGGCTGACCCGCACTGTGTAATTGTTTGGTTACACTCATCTTTTTTACAGAAAATTGAGGACAAGTCATTAGGATATGAATTATTTTTTTTTTTTCTGAGGAAATAGATGTCAACTTGGCCTGATCCTGAACAGTTTGAGAGCCTGTAAGAGTTTACCTTCTTTAAGGAAGCAGGGCTTCGTGAATTTCTGAAGAGTATCTTCAGCAACTTAGTAAACTGTAGTTTCTCATTTCTGGATTTTGTCCCTTGATTGACTGCAAAGTTTGCCTGGCTCCATCTTTGAAGATTCAGACTATTTCTCTCCGCATCCAGAAGTGCTGAAACTACTTACTTTCCTACTGTTTCATACAAAGACATGAAAAAGCAAGGACATCCTTTTGTACAAGTTCTTCACGAGGTGTGTTATTACTCTGACAGTCACTTATCCCTCCGACGCTTCTCTTTCGGGCATCAAGGACAGCTACAGAGTCCGATGCACCAAGCAGAAAGCAAGTGTCATTAATAAGAGGCCCTGAGATCTCAAAGCTGGAGTAGGTTACAACCTATTTAAAACAGGAAAAGAAAGGAACATGGAAGTTCCATCGACAGCAAGCAGGCAGAAGCCCTCGAATACAGTTCCTGCCCTGATGGCTGGGTCTATCTCCCCTTCAGCTACTGCTGGAAAAGAAAGTTCCCTTTCACAGAAGTTCGAGCCTGATGTCCAGACCCCTTGCCAGGTTATTCTTAGCACGCTTGTTTTGTATTAACGCCACATTCTGTCTCCAGCCACGGCTGAAGTCGCAAACCAAGCTTTGAACAGCCCCATGCCACGTTGTATAGCACTGCTTAAATGCCTCACCTGTGTTATTATACCTCAACTTCAGTTTTCCTCAACTGCTTTCACCATGAACAAGAGGAGGACAGGACAACAAAACAGAACTCATTGAGGCAGTATAAAACGAATGGTGCGGTGGCCACGCGTGACCGGAAATTCAAAGACGTGTTGTAAACTGAAAGCAGGCATGTGTAGCTAGGATTAGGTACAAAGCTGCAGCTTCCTTCCCGCTACAGGCTGAAACCTCTAAGTCTGATCTGAAACCTCTAAATCTAGTCTCACCACTGCCCCTTTCATGGGCAGCTGGCCCTGGACACGGTGGTTTTCCCTAGAAAGCTAATTTAAGGGAAGTGGTGATCCAGAGGGTTAAATAGCTCTGGACTGCCTTAAAGATGAGTTAACTCTTGCCAAGTACTTCAAATGCGCTTTCCCTGTATTTCACGCCACGTCTCTCTATGAAAAAAGTGTGGTTTTTCCCTTAAATGTGCAGCATTGAACACTAAGGCTACGCCCTGAAATACACCACCAAGACTATACTGGCTTCAGTATATTTTTAACAGGCAAAGCTCAAAGACACTTTGAGGAAATCAGCATGTGAAGCATTTTGGAAGGGCTGGGAGAGGGGAAGAACAAAAGGAAGGAAAGCAAAGATGAGTCCCTGTTGATAGCCTCTCTTCCTGGTGTGCCAAGACGATAACATATGATCTAAAAAGCAAGTATTGAGGAGAACTGCCTTAGGAGGAAAAAGGGCAATCAAGAAACAAACGCACAACTCTTCCCCATCTTCTCTACAAACCAAAGCAAAGCAAGACACAGGCGTTGACAGGAGTCAACTCGTGTTCGTGTGAATATAAACAGGAACCCACGATACTCGCCTGTTTTGAGAACAATCTTTTGCAGCCCTTATTGCGCACTACAACAAAATCCAAACTTCCACCCTGTTAATGTCTTGAAGTCATATACAGTACCCATCTTCAGTACAGCTCTTCACATTACATAACTCTAGAAATATTTTGTCTGTATTATGTGTAGCGATGTAAATGCCTGATAAAATAGATTTCATCGAGCAATCAAAATAGAACAACCTTTTTATTTCCACTCTGCGGAATTACTAGCTGCCCCCAGGGAAATAAAAAGCTTGAAGAGTAACTATTTCATATTAAACTGCTGAAGCTAACAAACAATTCCAGAAACATGCTGTGTCTTGATAGTTTATGAAATAGTTGAAAGCATGCAAGCTTTTTCTTTCCCCCCATATGCATCCGATTTCCTATCGGTTCAGCACCTACATCCTGCATAAACCTACATCTATGCAAGTTTTCAGCACCGCCTCTACCTGGAGTTGATCTGCCGTGAAGCTGGTCCGAGCTCTTTTCGCTGGTTTTGGATGATTAACATCTTGTTCTGTTAGTAACGCTCCTTCCACGCTAATCCCATTACCTGAAGCATTAAAAAGAAAACACCACTTTCTGCTAAATGTTCAAAGTGATGTTATTCGTAAGTCAGACTGTCCTCCAACAATAACCAACAGTTATTCAGCCAGATGAATTTCAACTTTAAAAAAAAAAAATCCATATTCTGTTCAAAGTTAAATTGATCCATCTCCATACAGCCCAAACAACTCCCTTGCAAGCGAGGGAAGGAATAGATCCAGCATGTTATTTTATCAACTAGATATGCTCTTGCTTTCTTTTCCTTAGGATAGAAAGCAAGTTATACAAACTTAAAAAAAAAAGAATTAAAACATCAAATAATTTGCACATTATTTTAATTCAAGAACCTGTGCTTCCAGCCTTAGTAAAGCTAGGTAATTACCTCTTAATAAGGAAGATGAAGTAAAACCCAACAATTTAATTAAAACTAAACCACAAACACAGTTCTTCACAAAGGCAGCATATGTTACCATTTTCAACTTCTCTTTTCAGGTTGTCCAACATGCAGTCGTAATGTACTCTACAGAGGACTTTCTCTTCAACCAAGGCGAACTCCTCTCCCGTAGACAGCTGCCGTTTGCAGGAGAAGCAGGCAAAGCATGCCAGGTGGTACACGTTTCCTTTCGCCCGCCGGACCCAGTCGGTGGAGTGGATGTGCCGCCCGCAGCGTGAGCAGCGGGTGCCGTATCGCCTGCAACGACAGCAGCCACCGCAGGGTGAGGCCACCAGCAACGACCGCAGGAGAGTGATGCTGGGGGGGCCACAGGCAACTGGGACGAGGCAGCGCGGCCGAGACCCCCAGCAAACAGGCTGACCACCAGGGATGAGGCGATGGCACAACTGTGTTTTCATCGCAAAAAATCAGCAAGTCTGTATCTGAGAATTTAAGGCAAGACCACCGCTGAACCGCAGAAGTTAATATTTTCATAAGGCAAAGGGTAAAACCGAACATCTTAACTGCTACATGAATTCACAACTCATCTTTCCTCTTATAAAAATAATTACTCTTTTAAAAAAAGCTGTGAGTGGGAGACAGAAACAGCTGACTTTGTGTTCAAAATTCTCCCAATTGTTATAACTCTCCCAATTATATCTCCCAAATGCATTTCCCATTACCGTAGTGGTAGTCTGAGTTATTATATTTAGCTATGTCATCCTTCACTAATCATTCGGTTCCCTTCAGCAGAAGAAGGGGGAAAACCTGTATCTTCATAGTTATTTCCTTAATTACTATCACATTATGATTTTAAAAGAAATTCAAATATCTGCAAGTACTTACTACGGTAGAATATTTCTCTTTGAAGAGGAAAGTAGCCACCAAGATATGCTGATTATGTAGATAAGAATTTGTCCTGAAAATCTCTGCAGACTCATAAGTTCTTTTTTTGAAGTCCCACAAAACTTTGTTTTTCCAGTTCACAGTACCCAGCCTGCCCCCTCCCTCTCTTTCCGTGTCAAAACTGACTAGCTGGACACAATCCATCCACCACACAGGAAAGAATCCCATAAATAGTTTGGTCTGGGGAAGCACTAGCAATCACACCAAATTTTTTTGCTGCTTTCTAGACTGAAGATTTTGTATCATGAGTACTTTCAACGCCAGCACAAATCAGTAATATTCTTTCTTACGGGATTAGACCTTAGTCTTGAAGAATGCTTCATGTTCTAAATCAAATTCATCACAGAAAGGTACAACCACTGAAAGTTTCTTCTAAAGATGACGGGATTTATTCTGGGTTGGTTTTGTAGTCCCACGCGATACCAGTGGAGTCTAGTCCAAACAGGCATCATCCCAACTCTGCCTTGTATCCTCCATCGGCATCACCCGAGGATGATTCCGTGCACACACAACGGCTTTACGACATGACTGCGGCAGGACTGGCTTCCCCCCCGCCCCCGTGCGTACAGCACTAAATTACTGCATAAATGCAGCAGCTGTGCATAACAGCGGAGGGAGCAAGGGGGGACTCTGCTGTTACGTTAGACAGACCTGGGGTCTCCCAAGCCCTTTGGAGATAAATGTCAGACTTTAACTACTGAAAATAAACCCAGCAAATAAAACCCAGAGAGCCTAAACGTGCATTTTAGTTGCGGCTGAAGTAAAAAGTAACATGCAAGTGTAATATGTTATCTAATAAAATGGTATTACTGTACAATATACCTGAAATAATCAAGTTTGCAGAAGATATCTTTATCTTTGATGTAACAGCTGGTATGCCTTCCTAGAGACGTTCTGCAGACACTGCATGAGAGACAGCGCACGTGCCAGCAGAGGTCGTTTACCTGCAAACGCACAAAAGGAAAACACCCCTCAATGTTTGCGCTACCAATGTTATATTCCGTATTTATAAAAAACATTTTTCCATCCATACAGACAAGGCCAGAAGTGACAGGTACCATGACTCACAGAAAGTTTATCTTCAAGGCAAAACATTTTTCCTATAGAACTGCATGCATATTAAGGGTTAATTAATTTGACTGAGGTCTTCAGAATAAGCTTTCATGGGTTTGTAATTAAAAGCACCAGAAGGGAAAGCAAGAGATTCAAGTTCCACGTAGATATTTTGTGCCCAGTTCTGTTCTCACAGCATTGGAGTAACAGAGCGAGTTCTGGCCTCGCATGACCTCGGGGAGGCAGCTAACTTACGTGCTTTTATTTCCTAGTCTGTAAAAAGCCCTGCCTAGCAAAGAACAAACTTTGCAAAGTGATTTGAAATTTTAAAATGCAAGTATTGGGGGGGAAGGGGGGAGGGAAGTCTGTCAACTAGAAACACACCATGAACCACACCTTTGTTTGCCAGGTTTCTGCTAAAGCAAAATTAGTGAACGGAGCGAGAGTTTCAAAATATCAGCAGTTGTTTTAATAGCAACTTCGACAATTCTTCAACATGTAATCTCCATAGTGAAACCAGACATAGTCGTGGAAAGCAGCAGAAATCAGCAGTTTTGAACACTCACATGTAATTTTGGGGCAAATAAATTGAGTGCAATTATTTTCATTTCTTCATTCCTATAAAGAGAGCTCTCTGTCATGCAGACATTGTGCATCACACATCAGCTAAATAACTTCACTAATTTGAAAACCCAAGACTCCCAATGACGGTAAAAATTAAGTAATAACCCTCTGGATAATCCCATGCTGCATAGGAGAAATTCTGTAAACCAAACAATGCCTAAGTTTAGACTTCTTTTTTTCTTTTTTAGTTTTCTGAGCCAATTTCTCATCTCACAGCAAACACACCATATATTGCCTGTGGCAAAGCAGAAGATTTGAGATAATCCAGGATGTGCTTTTCATCAGAACACTGCCAGACAAACCACAGAGAAAGTGAGGTATTGGCTCCAACACTCGTGCTGGAATCACCCATTTCAGTCATTCTTCAGGTTCTAACATCGCGTTTGCAGTTGCCCAACACTCTCCCAACTGTTATCCTGGTTGGCAGCCATCTTCCCACACACTGACCAATTTACACCACGCTGTAATGTGAAACTGTTGATAGCAGCTATCACCAAACTGATCCTCCCAAGTATTTCCCAAAGCTGCTGTCCTGCAGCAGACCAGAGCAGTGGCCCTTGGGCCGGACCGAGCTGCCGAGTGACCCAGTCCCCAAGTGAAGGGTCCCCCGGCGACCCGGTGCGAGGAGCCCACCAGCAACTCCACAACGCCAGAGCCGACATCCCAGCCACGCAAAGCTCAGCTCACTGCCAGCTCCTCGGAGCACAACGCTCTGCCACAGAACAGGACATCAGCAGCTTTGATAGTTGTCCCATTTGATGTTGCCCGTCTACATCCTTATTAATTTAAGGGATGAAGTGGGAAGACATACTGCTGATGATCAGCTAGATACACCAGTTTACCAGCAGGTTCCCCTCTCTCTCTGTCTATGCAGGAAGCAGTAACAGCTAATTTAAACTTAAGGCTAAATCACTTACAAGGTCTTTTGCTCCAAGCCACATTATTCCAGTTGTTCAGACAGGAGACAGCAACAATCAGTAAACGAGCTGCCGAAATGTCACTGGAGTTAAGGAGACTGGAACCAAGTTCAAGTCAACTCCGCTCCCAGTCCTGCTGCACTATTCCTGTGCGAGCCCAGTCTATTGCGAGGGTGGCTGGGATTTACTAGAACAAAAGGTGCAGAGCAGCTCCCCCACACCTGCACCTACCCTGTTCTAAATGAACACCAACCCAGCATACACCTTCCTCTGACCTCCCCACCCCAGCCGAGATCTAAGCAAAGCATCTAAAGATAACACCGAGATGCTTTCAGCGGCGTTACCAACTTTCACTTTGCAGAATATACAATGGCTTTATTTAAGGCTGCATCTAGGGCAATCGAACGACTGCTAGCATGACCGTCTAATTTAACTTTTGAAAGGAGAGAGGGCAAAACTCTGATCAGGATAATTTGAATGTCTGTAATACAGAAGGAAAACAGCCCCCCTGCCAGACACATTAACACTTTATGTTTAAAGTCACATGGTTTTGTTTGTTTTTAAATCTCTTGCTCAGTCCTGAATGCCAAGGCTAGCAAAACCAACCGGCAATCACACAGCTTGTTTCCTTACTAGACCACCTTTTACAGGAATAATTTATTTCCACGTTTCTCAAGAGGCACTTCTGGCTTTGAGATTCACGACATCCCACGAGTAGATTTGTTTTAGCTAATAACCAATCGGTCACACCTCCACCGCTTCCCCAGCGGCGTGCAGCACCGCGAGGAGGTTACCCGCGTCCTGAACCATCAGCTTTTCCTCCCTTCTCTCTCCCACAGCACGTCAAAAAATCACAACCCCAGCGCCGAGCAGCGTTCCCCGGAACACAAGCCGCAATTCCGTTCTCCCCCGGGCCCGAGTCCCGCCGTCCCGCACGCAACTAACGCCTCGCTTTTGGCCGCTCCCGTCTCCGCAGCGACTCCGTTCGCAGCTGGGGGACGCGCGGCGGAACGGGCGCTCTGTCGCGACAGATGCGACAGCCCCAGCAGCCGCGGGACGGCGGTTCGGGGAGGCGGAGCGGGGACGGGACGAGTTCCCTCGCAGCCGCTGAGCCCGGCCCCGTGGGGCTCGCCGGGCGCCGCTCCCCGGGGACCCTCCCGAGCGGTAGCCGCCGCACCGGGGAGCCGCTGCCGCCGGCGGCGAGCCCCGGGCTGGTGGCTCTTACCTTCAGCAGGTACTTGTCCACGATCTCCAGGCCGCAGCTGCTGCACACGCACTTGCTGGGGGCGCAGCCGGAGCCCGAGGCCATGGACCGCGGCGAGGAGGAGGGCGAGAGGGCGGCGGAGGAAGAGCAGGAGTCCTCGTCGGCCGCTGCGGGGCTGGCCTGCGGGAGCGCACGGAGAGCGCGGTCAGCGCCGGCCCGACGGCAGCCGCCGCCCGCACCGGCAGCGCCG
>VWZL01002517.1:198811-247015 GCA_013396915.1 Stercorarius parasiticus
ATTTGGGACTACCTGGCTGGAGATGTTTTGTTTACTGAGTGGACTAGTTGGGAAGGGAGCTCATGAAAAAAGGTGATTCATTCATACCCGATCTGAAAACCGCAGCGAACTTCCAGAAACAAGATCTGGGTTTGCTGCCCACAGGTTACAATTGCCAAAATGTTTGCATGTGTCTGCAAGCAGGGAGGGAATCACGATTTACAATTTTGTGTCTGGTGTGTACAAAGTGCTACTGTAATTCTCTGAAATAAAATACATTTCTTTGAAAGCGCAGAGGCTGCAGGTGTTCAGTGTAGCATTTTAAGTAGAAATAAGGAATCTTATTCCTCTTTGTGTTTATCATTTTTACACAGACAGGGCTACATTAACCCTTGACTGACACTCACAGAACTAAGTGGGGAAATTTTACCTGGTGCCAGAGTGATGTTGCTCTAGAGGAGCATGAAATGCCCAGACAGCGTGTGTTTCTGCCCAGACATCTGCGTTTGTTGAGTTTAGTGCTTGAAAGCAGTCCAGTGCTTCTGGGCAGGGGACGGGATAGGGGACATGGCGTGTAGATTTAACACAACTTCCTCTGTCTATTTGCTTGTTCTGAGCAGTTTTCGTAGATGAACTCATGTGTGCACACATGAAAGCATGCTGGTCAGGATTTACAGTGCATCTCTGATCTGTGAGCACGTCGTGGCTTTAGGAAGAAGCCTTGTGCTGTGGGACCTTGGCTGTAACTGTTGGGGATCGGGATCCAGTCCCGTTCCTGCTGCGGCCAGCAGCACCCTGGCTGTTGTCTCTCTGCTTTTGCACGGCAGCAAGGGAGTGTTTCACTGAGCGTACCTTAAAAAAAAAGAAGAAAAAAAGTAACAGAAGAAATTGGTTATTTAAGCAGCACATTAAACAGTACCTAAAATTTACTGATGGCACGTACAGGAGTATTCTTGTTCACCTCACTGCTCTACACAACACTGCTTGTCCCCTCTGTGGGGCCCGAGAGCCATCGTACTCTGTGTGTGATACCCTCTATAGGATCCTCTCAGTACTCTCTGTACTCCACAACAAAAGTCTGACAGAAGATATGTTTTTTTACTCATGATCTAATGATAATCTTCTGTTCATTGCTTCAGTTCGGGACGGCAAGGAGAGAGTGACAGAGGGAATCACTGGAGATTTTAAAGGCAACTGTTTGTTTTAATCTGTGCAAACAAACATTCAAAAATGAGTCAGCTCTGGCTATTACCTGGAAGAAGCTTTACATAAAGCAGCACTTCACCGTCTCATGTTTTGCTGTTTCTTAGTACCATGTGAATGTCGGTGCTTGAGCAGGAGAAAAATTATTTATCTAACTCTCAGGGAGAGAGCGTCTAATGGGATGAAAGAAGACTTAGAACTCTGTGGAGCACTGGAATTCGCCATCAAGGTTGTACAGACTATAATGCTGACACTATTCTGCTGCTGTGTTAGAAATACCCAAACATTTAGCTCCCCAGCAGCCAGCCACTGAAGGCATCCAGGGGCAGGTTTACACGTGAGGAATCTGACGGGCTGGTGCGCGGTGCTGCACAGAACCGCAGGCGTCACCTTGCCCTGCTCTACCCGCTGAAAGGCTGCAGGACGTGGAGCCCAGTTGCGCTGGAGTCGGGGATTCTGGCAGGTGGAGAGATGAGTCTCTGAGAGCCTCCCTGCCTTGTGCCCGCCGCCACAGCTGCGCTCGCATCGGGGTCTGTGTGGTTTTGCCTCCTCCACAGCTGTAAGCAGAGCGGGAGACGGCCCCGCTTGCTCTTCTTTTACTGCTTACACTCCGCAGTGATTTCTGCTGCGCTTCCACGTCTGCTTTGCACTGTTACTTTGGGAACCTGCGTTTTCTTGTAAGACAAAATCATAGAGAGTTCAGACATGGAAATTACATTTATCCTGTCTTCATTGCATTCCATTTGGTGTGTCTGCAGTTCATGCCAGTGTTTTGGGGGGTTTTCATACTGGTGGCCAATCACGCCCCACGTTCTCATGGAGGAAGGGGCCAGGACATACGATGCTGCTTTGTGTCTGAATGTTGGTGTTGAAAGGGGTACGCAGGATCCCATAGCAAGTATCTCAGACAGCTAAATCTCTGCGGAGGGACACGAGGAGAACATATGGATTCTATTCAGCGCTAGAAGCTATGAATGTGCTATTCAGCGATGGTATGTATGACTTGGTGGTATATGCAAGAAGAACGGAGTCTGACCAGACAGCTATTACATCTAAAGGCCAGAGAAGGTGTTATAATGAAGGACTCCTTTCCATAATGAATGGATGGTGAAAGTAGGTTTAGAATGATGATTGGTGCAGCAGATACGAATGATCAAATGTGCAGTGCTCATCTAGCCACAAATAAGTCTTCTGGAGCAGGCAGAGGCTCTAGCTAGGACTCATCCCTGCAAGCAGGTGGTGGCTGCTCTGGTCTGTGACAGCACTTCTTGAGTAGACACAGAATTCCCCGCAACGCTTGCCAAACTGACAGACAAGGTCCCTTCCTCTGCCCCGTGTGGGGTTAAGAGCTCTCCCTGCAATGTTTCTTCATTTATGCTGTCATTGGCCATCTGAAGAATTTGAGGTTGACCTTGGCTGCATCTCTTGTGCATCCTAGTGGAGCAGCTTTTGCTCTCTGGTCCTCAGGTATCAGGCTGGCTGGAGACCAGCAGCTATGCGGCAGGTCCCCTTTCTTGGACTTGTTCCCACATGCGTGGGTGCAGCTGCAGGCTCCGGCTCCCACCAGGCTGCCAGAGCAGCCCTGCAGTGCGGGCTCGCGTGAGTGTTCGGGGTGAGAGGCTTCTTCAGCCGTGCACAGGGAAAAGCCTGGGCACCACGTGGAGAAAAGTGAGATGAGAGGAGAGACCCATGAACCTCATCAAGGTGGTGGGAGAGCAGCTGGACTATCCCAACAAATCCTCTGCTTCATGCTGTGTTTCTTTTCTGCTTTGTGGCAGGGTAGCGACTTCTAGACCAGGACTTACGCCATGGCTGTGGCAACAGGCACAGGTGGGACTGGTGTACGTCAGTGGCAGGTAGCTACAGGGTCCTCTGTGTGTGCAGAGGTGGGCTAATTTGGAAGACGTGGCAAAGATTAATAGCCCCCTGACCCCTAGTTGTCACGTGCACGTGACACGGTGTGTGGTGGGGAGATCGATGCCTGGGCTCAGCCCCCGGTGTCACATTGCCTGCAGCTCAGCCGTGACCATCGGGTGGTCTTTGCTGGTGTCTCCTGAGTGAGTGCTTTGAGACCCTCCTCAAACGGGGTCTGTGGGCCACGAGTCTGATTGTTACTGGGGCACGTGCAATGCCTTTGCTAGAGAAGCGAGCCCGGCTTCTATGTGGTGCTTAGAACCGAACGGAGCAGCTGCCTTGGGGTGAGGTGCCCTGCAGAAGCGTCAGCGCCGAAGGAGAGGGCAGTGTCAGCACAGCTCAACAAACCGTTCCTCTCTGTCTGCTTTTTTGACAAGTGTCAGACCTCCCTCATCCTTAGGCTAATGTCTTTCTGGATATCGTACATTGTGGTTAAAGCTTCCTTGCACTGTTCCAAGTAGCGGATCCTGTGTAATCCTCTGTGCACAGCCCCATATTGCTGAGCAATCCCTGCCCAGAGCCCCTGGGCAGCAGTGAAAGCCACCACCTTGGAGTCGGTGGGGGCCGTGTGCGCTACCCCTCCCTCAGCTCACACCAAACAAAAAGCCTTGTTGTGTTTTGTTTTTATCTAGGTGTAGCAATTCATGATTAGGATTTAAAGAGGGGACTTAAAATGACTTAATTGCGTTTCGTGTACTTCTTACTTAAGTAAGAAAGCAAAATAAATCAGAATGGGATTCATTCATTTTAATTTGTTGTCGTTACTAATTATGTGATTAAGACCTCAAATACAATAACATTTTTATTCAAGAAGAAAAAAATATGTTTTAAAATAGTTCTGTAAGAGAAATAGAATTTATTCTCAGGATCGGTCTTAAGAAATAATGTTACAGATATTGCTGGACCCTGCTTTTTCTGCAGTTCATGTCACTAAAGAAGTTCTGCTCGGTGCAAGAAGAGCATCCCTTCTTTCTAGCTCTGCTGCCTTGCAGGGTTTGTAGAGACGCTATTGTAGGTAGACTGTTTTTACTGTAAGTGAAAATTGGAATCAAGTATTTTTTCACCAGCTTGATTTGGCAAATGGACTTCTTTTTATCCACTGTGTGTAAGCGCCAGTTGCATTTTGATAATAAGAATAGTTAACGTGGGATGGCCGGCTCCGCGAGTGCATCGTCGTGCTTTCACCCACCACAACGCCTCCTGTTTTGCCACAGGGGCTGAGGCAGGTGGTTCCTTCTGCCCCGCTTTCAGAGAACAGTTACACACTGGCAACAGAAAGTTCATAATTTTGAAGATCAGTTGAGATCAGATGCTCCCACAAGGTGTGTTCGTTAAGGTTTGTGTTAGTCTTCATTAAGGTACACATGAAGATGTGCAAGGAGGCTCCATTCAGCTTGGTCCAGCGGAGAGAAGAGCTCTCATCTTTTCCAGGATCACTTGAAGCGCCGTCCTCCTATGCCGAGAGCCCATGGCCGTGTTGGTGCAGGAGTCGTCTGTTCTGAACCCTCCTGCCGTTGTCTCAGGTGAGAGGTAATGCCCAGGCAAAAGCACAGGCGCGTGGATCTGATGCAAAGGGCTTTAACGACCATGATCAGGAACGAAGAAGGAAACAGAATTAGACCAGCTCAGTGAACAGAAGCGATGCTTTAAATACGTTCTGGCCTACATCCCTATGCTTCCATTTAAATTCCCAAATCAAAACAGTTATTTTAGGGAAGTGTTGGAAGAGTAATGGATCCAGTTAAGGGGTGTAATATCTGCCTCTGCAAATGGGATACCGGAGGGAGCGGTTATTTTAAGGTTGTATGCGTACAGCTCGCAATACTAATAAACAGTCCTGGGGATAGATTGTGTACACACACATGCATCTCAGAGTTGGTTTCGTAGTCGGTTTTTCTCTGTCGATTCAGCGCTCTGCCCTGCAATCTGAAACCGCGGATTCCAGCAGCAGAGTCTCTGCGCCTCGTGCGAGGGTTCAACAATCTGCAACGTGCATCTGAAAAAAAGCAATTCAGACGCCCGCGGCCTCACACGAGGCTCACCCTGCTCACGGTGGAGACAATGAATCTATTGACTTTGACGGGGACAGGCCTGGCCCCGCTGCCACCGTGCAGGACGTTGTCTGGCGCATGGGTCCCTGCGCGAACAGCTCGTGGTGGTGGTTTCTGCTGCCTCAGGCACCGTCTCACATGTGGGTATTCGGAGATGGGAGGTTTAGCACAATACCCAGTCCCAGAGTTTTGAGTGGAAAATGTGCTCTGACACCCGAGGGGTGTTGTGGCCAGGTTTTCAGAGTGCTGGGCACTGTCCTGCTCTCCAGCTGGCCAGCCCTGTGCCTCCGGCTGCTCCGGTAGCCCTGCTGGCCTCCGGCGAGCCCAGTGCCCGGGCGGGCTGGGGGCTCCTGGAGGATCTGGGGGTGGCGGGGCACGAGCACCATCAGCTGCTACGCTGGCGTTCCTGGCCACTGGTGTGTGTGAGAGCAGCGAGCCGAAGCGTGGCCCCTGGGCTCCTGTCGCAGCGAGGAGCGGGTGTAGTGCTGCAGTGTACAGCTGTGTACCTGCTGCTGTTGCAGTCTGTGAATAGACCTGTTCTGCAGAGGAGCGATGCCTGTTTGACTTGGCTAGGCAGAACCCAGCCTCTGGGCTATTTTGAGGCTTTTTGACTTACTCTGTTTTGAGTTAAACCGTCCCTCCTGCCTTGAGTCACAGTGATTCCATTTACTGCGTTTTCAGATAGTTCATACTCCCCTTAATTTTGTCTTTCATTTCTCAGAAAGGCCACCTTAGACAAATGGTTTGGTTCATGTAACGTGTTACTTACACTTTTTGGATGCAAAAGCTCCTTGCGTATTTAGTGATGACAAGTATAGGAGTTCTGTGTTTAACAGTCGAAATTCACGTAATGGCGCGGTGATCCTCACTCTGCCTTCCCTCTGGATAATGACCGCAGTTGGTCTTCTCTAGGCAGATTTGAAGTTTCTCATGGAAATATGCCTGTACACAGATGAAATACATATGTTTGTCTGCAAAGGAGTGGTTATGCTGACGTTTTAGATACGCTGAGCGAAAGAGTGTAATCCACAAATACGGGTGAATGCTTCAAAGTGCAGCAGTGCAGGTACAGGACTTTAATTTTGTAGTGAAGTTTATGATTTCAGCCTTTTGTTCTGGAGCAGATTTCTACATTTCCTGTGATCTCAAATCCTAAAAAAAAAAACCAACAGTCTGATTAACAAAATCAAAACACTTTATTGAAATGTTGATCTTATATTTTACAGTTTAGCGGACATTAAAAAACCTGGACATTTCAAAACTTGAAAAAAAATAGGTAGAAATATAATGTTTGGTTTTACTGTAAATGCTTTCTCTTCATCTTTATTTTAAAACTAACATTCCTCAAAAGTGACATATTTTCCCCCAAGTTGTTTCACTTCTGACAAGCTGGTGTTTTCTGAGGTATGCGTGTCCATCAGAAAATTTCGGACTGGTGCTGGTGTAACATCATAATTGGATTTTTGTTGCCAGATGAGGCCCAATTTCTTTAGCCAGGCAGTGGAATTTTGCCTGTGTCAGATTGCGTGCATGTGTCTCTAACGGGGGAGGCTGCGGCGCTGTGGAGGGAGGGGAGGGGTGGGATGCTTTGCTGATGCAGGAGAGGAGCCGTGGCCACGGTGCTGCCCCCGGTACCTCGCCGCCTCGGCAGGGCCAGGTCGGGGCTGCGCTGTCAAAGAGGAGACACACACTTAAAACCATTGATCTTATATTTTCAAGTTAACCGCTTCTGCAAGGATTAGCAGATTAAATGCCAGTCATCCTAGCTTTATTTAATTTCAGCTGTCATATTGCCAAAATACTTTCCTATAAAATATCAGGGATCAGGCTGCATTGCTTCAGTCCAGGGCATTTTCTATGGAGTTGAGTAGGCTGAGCTTTGCTGCCGTGCTGTGGACTTGGAAGAGGAGGAACTTGCACATGTTCTCCAAATCTGTTACCAATGTGCCGAAAAGCAACCGCATCAGCAGCAGCCTAGAAGCCATCGAGCACGTGTGGGACGCTGCTGTGCGTGGTCTACCAAGGCCGGCAATGCCACCGGTGCCCAGGGGGCGCAGGCTGCTCGTCCCATGGGCAGCCCCATGTCGTGGTGCCCCCTCCTGCCCGTGACACAGGGGACTTGCTGCAGATCTGCAGGTGCACCAGGGAGGCGAGGGCTGGGTTCTAAATCTGTCTGTGCCTCAGGTGCCTCATGAGTAACGGTGTTTGGTTTTGCAAACGATGCCGCCCTTTGGTGAAGAGCTGTTGAGGACTATTCCACCACTGCCCATAGAGTACTTGGAAAGCCTCAGCTTCAAGGCATTGTTGGTCTTGATCCAAAGTCAATGGAAATACCTGCATTACATTTAATGGCCTATGTAACAAGCACTTACAGAAATGTAATATCTTACTTATTGGCTTACTTGATACCAGAGCGCCAATGAAGGAAAGTTGCTCAAATGCCTCCAAATTTCTGGCTCTTGAGCATCTATCTGCCACCTTCTTTTGGTTTTTTGTTTGTTTTTTTTGGGGGGGGTGGGTGCTTTTTGGAAGGACGCATGAGTTTTGACTTGAAAGTGAGAAGTCAGGCTTTAAGAGCTAACATATACCAAAGAAGAAAGCCCTGAGAGCTTTCAATCTGTGTGCTGTGAGCGATGCTCCCCCACTCAGACAAACTCAGCCTACGGTCCTCCTCCTGCAGAAAGAGCCCCTCACCATGTTCCCCTCAGACCTTAATGAGTTTAGTCTGCGGGATTTCCTCTTCCGGTGACATTATCAGCAGAAATTACCCTGTACCATTACCTGTGGCCAATGAAGGTTGACAGGCCTCCCCTGGCTCTCCTCTCCTGGACTGTGTGCGGCTCCCCGAGACAGGAAGGTCTCGTCTGGACTTGACCCTTTGAAGTTTCCCTCACCTCCACCTACCGCTCGCTGCGATTTCAGCGCGGTGGTCCCCTGTCCCATGCGCTTGGGGGCTGTGGATGCTGCCGTGGTTGTTACAGCTGGGTGCCGTGGGTGCATGGGGGGCTGCGCTTTGTGAGCTGGGGGGGCTGCAGGGGGTCCCCGACATCCCTCCCGCCCAGCCCAGGGTGGCTGGGGCTGGCCCGTGGCCCCCTGAGGAGGGGTGCAGGTTTGCCAACTGAGGAGGCTGAAGGGATGCAGTACAATTATTTCTCAGGCGATGCTTAACTTCAAAGATGTTTAAAGAGAGAAAAACATGTTGGAGAAGAACGGTCACTCTGGTGGTAACAAATGAGCATCTTAGCAAGGACTGAGGTGCTTGTGGCTGTTTCCACTGATTTCCCCGCTCACCAGCTGGTGCCCAAACCCAGCTGAGGGGTCCCGGGCGTTTGTCCTGCCGCCACCCACCACCAGCAGCCTCCCCTCGGTGGTCCTGGCCTGGCCCCCGAGCACAGGGCAGAGCTGGGACAGGGGGTGAAGGGTGTGGGGTGCGAGGCCATCTCGTCCCCCCTCGCTCTGTGCCGCAGCATGGTGGCGCGGCTGGGCGAAGGCTGGGGCTGTGTGGCACGGCTGGTCCGGGGGGGGCCCGGACCCTGCTCTCTGCCTGCTGGTGGCAGGGACCCCTGTGCCTGGACACCCTCATCCCGAGCATCCTGCCTCATGGCAGGCTTGTGAGACCAGCCCAGGTTTTTGGCCTTTTTGAAAGAAAAACAGTGTATGGGATTGTTCGTAAAACTCTAACTCTCCCAAGAATGAGTACACATGACCTTGTTTGTGTATTTTTACAGCAGAGCTGTGCTCCTTTGGCTGTAAAACACTCTGGGCTTTGCTGCTCTGGGCGCAGCAGCATCCTGCAGGCCCTTCTGTGCCCAGCGCAGTGGTCCAGCAGCAGGAGCGATGGGGAGATGTGGGCATTTGCTGCCCACAGACTGGTTTGTCATGTGTGCAGCCTGGTAACCCCAGCGCTGCTCAGTCCCGTGCCACCTTGGAGTGAGACAAGCCTGAATGTGTACTATCTTTTTGGGGGCAACAAACTGTCCTAACCCTCCTCTGTGAATGCTGAATGAAGTCCTTGGTGAATGAGGGTTGAAATTGGAAGCAGCTAAGTAAGCCTGATACATGCTGTGTATTCTGTGTTCGTATACATAACTGTTCAGTATCTTAAAAACCCCTCTTAAGGGAGTGGTTTTCCAGCGATTATGAAAAACAAGTTGTGTAGCATCTGGGTATGCAGAACTATAGCCAAACGCCACTTTGTTATTGAGTCTTTTCCTTTCCCTGCGATTTTACTTTTAAACATTCATTGCATGGCTGTATCATTCATCTTGAAAATTTAGGAAGGGTATACCTCAGGAGTGTTTTCTTTGTTTAGGACTCTGCTGGCTTCACTTTATGTCTATTGGTTATGTCCATAGCCAGGCATTGTTTAGCCTACATTAAGTGACTCAGAATGGTTTCGGTTTACATCCACTTTATCATTCTTATCTGCTATAGAATTACCATACACAGAAATTCAGACCTCTCTCTGTACAGCTAGATAAAGAAATATAACTCTATGCATGAGCTCCAAGGGCACTGTAAATGCCACAGCCTTGATTAAAAATGTCTACTTAGCAAAAAACAGGGAAGCCTTTTTGCAAGATGGAGTGTCTCAGTTCTGGTCTGATGGTTTTGGGTAACAAAAGGCAATGTCCTCTGGCATCAGCCCTGAGAGGCGAAACAAGGTTCAGTAAAACACACACATTTCATGCCTTGTGGCTTCAATGCTGGGCTCGCAGACTGCGGGGAGGACACCCAGGAAAAAGGCAACTTTGTCCTGCTTGGAGGGTACCCAGGAGAAACATCTTCTCCCCGATGGTAACTTCATCCCACTTTCCTGTCACCCTCTAGGGCAGACGCGCTCTGCAGAGAAGGGTTTACCACGGTTGTTAGCAGCAGGGAGTTCTGGTAGTGCTTTTCTCTGGCCCAAAATGCTGGATTGCTGGGAAACTTTCTGTGGCTGTGTTGGAGAAGCACCACCCTCTCCGAGCCCCATCTGCAGGGAGGTAACCTGGCGCAGGTCCCGTAGCTTTATTGTGGATAAGGGAGGACACAAGGGGGATAACTGCTCCTCGTGGAGCATTTCTCTCCGTGGCTGCTGTCTCTCTAGGGGAACAAAGGGCCTTTCCTGCTCCCAGGTGAGGCAGCAAGTATTAAACCCTGGCTGGGGGACCTGCTATGGATTTGCATTGCTACGGCTGCTTCTGATTCTGCAGCTTTTCTGGGGCTTCATTAACCCAGTCACTTGATTCACAGCTTGGAGAATTAGCATGGTTTTCTGTAACTGGGAGGCCTTCATGTAAAGCTTGATCTTGGTGTAATTCTCAGTCAGTTTGGTAATTTTATTGGGCCTCAAAGTATTCTGTGGCTGGAGGAAATGCTCTGTGTAAAACTCACAGCTTCATCTGGTAGTGATTTGTCATTTACCATGTTTTGGGCTTGCTGCCAGCTCAGCTGTTGCCAAATGAAAGGAAGACGAGGGAATAAAATGATTATCAGGAAAAGGCTTAGAAATGTTGCAAATGAAATAGACGAAGAATGGCTTAAAACTAAGATGAGGATATATATAATCAATCACAGAAATCATGGGGGCAGGCAGCAAGGGAGTTCAAGTTTCCCCTAGACTAGAGTCCTGTTCACACTGAGAACGTTTCGGTGTTATCCTTCAAATATACATGATCAAGCGGACCACCAAGACAAAATTTCCCGTGAACCTGTAAAACCGTACTTATCTCTATTTTGTGTATCTTTATATGGGGTATCTGTTATTAGTGGTTAAAAAGCCTGCTGTTATTACACATTTACTCTGCGGTGGGAGCTGAAGGTCGGGGAGGTATACCTCAACAGGCAGAAGTCCTGCGCGGCTGCGCTGCTGACCCTGGCCACCTCCGCTTTCAGCAGTTACTGGTCCATGCTCGTGGAGCTGGTGCTGCATTTCAGCAGCAGCGTGCAGGGGCCTGGGAATCGACTGCTGTCCCTCACCTGCTGAATAGGTGGAAGAATATTTTCAAGTGGACTGCCTAAATCCATAACCACTTTGAAAAAGAGCCCTGAGTTTTTATTAATGGAATTTTTGGTTTGAAGGACTGAGCGCTACAGGTGAAAAATTTCAATTCCATACATCACCTTTCAATGATCGTATTTGATTTGTGTAAGCAGTTGTTTCCTTACACTTTCACTACTGGGTTTTGGGTTAATACACACATTTATTCAGAATTGGTGTCTTTATGTTCTGAAAAAATAAAAGGTCAAAAGATAAGGGTGACTCAACAAATACTTTATCCAAATATCAGGTATTTCTAGCGCTTATAAATTGTTTTGGAGACAGTTCCACAGCTCTGTCAGCAGCCAGCTGTGAAGGGAATTTCCTACAACTTTTAATATGCTCCTAATCTAATAATTTTTCTTCTCAGCTATGTGAGGTAAGTCAGTAAAATTTAAGAGGCAGAAACAGAGGTGTAGGGAGATTGATGACTTTACTAAGGTCCTATGAGATCAGGGTGTGCTAGCACAGTGCTGCCCCAGGTAGCGTGGTGTGAGGATGCTCTCGCATTAACTCGGGATGATCACGCTGAACGCCGGCTAGGCAAGAAAGGAGTGGCACTGTGGGAATGGGCCATGCCAAGCACCGGTCAGGAAGGCAGGCGGACAGCCTGGGAGACATCCTTTCAGTGGCTCATCTGGGTTGGGCAGTCAGAGGTGAGTGACGAGGTCTGGGCCCACAGCAGGAGCAGCAGCACTGTAATCCTACTGTGTGGTACCTGGTGTGCAGATGTGGGCTTCTTACAGGCGTGTCACCTTTTGGTAGACAGAAGTTGAACAAAGCAGCAGCTGTTCTGGTAAACTTGCACTTCTCCAAGCTCCAACTCTGCTTATTATGTCCCGGTTTTCTCAGTCCAGGTATCCGCTCCACTAATGAACTGCAAGGACTGCATTTGTTCTTCTTTATCCACTGTCCTTATCATGGTTACCCTTACCATGGTTACTACTGCTACTTTCATCCCTTAGTCTCCCTTCCAGATCCACTCTTCCTTTTCCTGCCTTTATTTTAATTTTTCTGCTGCTTTGAGATGCATATTGCCTTAGCTACTTTTCCCCTGCTGTGCTAAATTGGTCCTTGAGGAAGGCAGTGCCTTCCATTATCGCATATCGTTGCTGATTTTCCCTTACAGAAAGGAATGGCTGCTGTCGAGGGGGTCTGGCCTTGATGATAGGCGGCTTGATGTCTGTTATGGTTGTAGCCTTCAAATACATGAGCAAGAGACATTTTCTTGTCTTGTGGTCTTTTTATTCTTTCTTGAAGGTGCACTGGTACACTGAGAATAAGGAACTGAAATTGAGCTGGCAGTGACTTCTTTGTGATATCAGCACGCTGGAATACAGTTCTGTCTTATTCAGAACACTGTTGCTCTTGATGTGAGATGTACCCCTACCCCACCAGCTCTTCTCCCCACCCAAAGCCTTGACTGATGTTGCATACTTGTATGCTTTCAATGGTGGTGAGCAGGTGAGGCTGTATCTTTTTGATATCACTAAAAAAGCTATTAAATAGTGAGCCTAATGGAGGACTAAGAGCAAGGAAATGTTAGGTTTTATTCCAGCCTTTGAAACCAGCATCCTTGGTAGTACTGTATACGATGCTATGTACAAATCTAACTTAGGAAGTGTTAATGTGAACTGAAACCTGTAGGGACAGCATACACTCAAAGAAACGTCTGTTTATTGTGCTTGAACTTTTGGTTAGTGAAAGACAGGATCCATTTAGAAAAGGAGATGGGGAAAGGAAGACTGCTGAGATGCTAAATAGACATAGGAAGGCAATGATAATTTAAAAATGGATTTGTATTCCATCTCTGTAGAGCAGTGATGTATATACTTTTTGATATTTGGAAAATGTGAATTTATTTTCCATGCTGTGCTCTAATAAAAGTGTGGATTCAGCTTTCCTAACCATGAAAATATAGATGGTCACCACACTGGAAATTCTTCTTTTTCATGTTTTGGTCCCTGTTATCCTATTTCCAATCATTTGAGGTCATTTGTATTAAGTGCTGCTTGAGCAATTTGGAAGATCTGTAAAGTTCAGTCTCTGAAATTAATTTTAGTATGTCTGGGTGCATTATCTGAGGCTGTGTAAGAAGCAAAGAAATTAATATAGTTCATCCTGGTTTGTTCTACACGGGGGTCCATCATGGTTGCTGTGGTTTAACCCCAGCAGGCAGCCAAGGCCCACCCAGCCGCTCGCTCTCTCCCCCTGTGGGATGGAGGAGAGAATCAGAAGGGTAAAAGTGCGAAAACGCGTGGGCTGAGATAAAGACAGTTTTGGAGGTAAAGCAAAGCTGTGTGCGCCAGCAAAGCAAAACAAGGGATTCATTCACCGCTCCCCATCGCAGGCAGGTGCTCAGCCATCCCCAGGAAGGCTGGGCTCCATCACGTGAGATGGTGATGTCCCTCCTTTCTCCTTGTTATCTGCAGCTTTTAGTGCTGCGTCATATGGTGTGGGACGTCCCTTTGGTCAGTTGGGGTCAGCTGTGTCCCCTCCCAGCTCCTTGTGCCCCCCCAGCCCATCGCTGGCGGGGTGGGGTGAGGAGCAGAAAAGGCCTTGAGGTTGTGCAGGCCCTGCTCAGCAATAGCTAAAGCATCAGTGTGTTACCAGCACTGTTTTAGCACATTCCAAAACATAGCCCCGTACCAGCTGCTATGAAGAAAATAACTCTAGCCCATCCAAAACCAGTACAATGATGCATCAAAGGTCAGAGTTAAAAAGCAGAGTTAATGAGAAGTCAAGATGCCAGAAGGAAAAAGATGTGTAGTGATCTGAACTAAAAATACCAGTTGCACCTTGCTGAGAGGCAAAAGTGTTCTCGATTTGCACCCACTGGTTCCCTCAAACAGGATCTGGCTGGTTAGCAGCTAATACGCAATTGCTAACGAGGAGGTGCATTCACCTGGGTTTTTTTTGTTTGTTTGTTACTGATATTTTGTGTAAATGTAGGCTACAGAGGTTCACATGGTAGGTCTGTCAGAATGATTAAGAAGTGAAGGTAAATGATGTGGGGGCTGGCTAGTCCTCATCTGCTGCCATCCTTGGAGACATTCAAACCTCATCTACTTGCAAAGTGTCCCTGCTTTGAGTGAAGGTTGCCAGATTGCCTTCTAAGGTTTCTTCCAACCAGAATTATTTTATGATTTGTGATAACAGAAATTTAGAAAAAACTTTGATTTATTAATTTATTCTGTCTAGGTATTTCTTCATCATATCCTTGCTTACTACTGCATTTCTGTAAGAATACCCCATTTTGATTAACTGCCTGGAAAGATTTCTGATTATTTAATGATATGCTTATGACTAATGCATGCTCCCTTCAGATGAGTGAGTAAAAATCCAGGCTAGCTGGCTATGAGTTACGCACCCAATCTGAAAATTAATTTTCACTTATTTTCTTAATCTGAACTGCAGGATTTATCTAATATTTTTGTCTTCTCAAAAACAATGAGAATGCCATTTCTAAGGCTGCCTTAGTAGAATAATGGTAATGTGCTTTGGAAACAGGAAAAACAGAATGAAAATATTTACATTTCTAAACAAAATATCTATCCAAGCAGGTAATCGCTCTGAGAAAAACAGAGGGAATGTCCCGAGGCTGACAGCAGCCCATGAAGTCACACGAGCAGTAAGAATGGCAGGGAAGGGTAACAACTCTCTGTCTGTCTCCAAACTGAAAGAATATAGCATGATGTTTTTCACTGCACTAGCAGTAGTTAATAGAGTAAGTGCAAATTCAACGGGCTTGCAGAAGACTTTGTAGGCACATCAGAGTGTTTTCACTTTAACGAACAGCCTTACGACTATTTTCACAGGGTCATAGGATAGCTGTGGTTGGGAGGGGTCTCTGGAGATCGCCTGGTGCAACCCCACTGCTCCAGCAGGGTCAGCTACACCAGGCTGAGTTTTTAATACCTCCACAGATGGAGAGTCCACAGCTTCTCTGGGCAATGTCTGCTAGTGTTTGACCACCCTCACAGTGAAAAAATGTCTCCTCATGTTCAGATGGAGCTTCCTGTATTTCAGTGTGTGCCCATTGCCTCTTGTCCTGTCAGTGGGCTGCCTCTTCTTTCTCCCCTCCTGCCAGGTATTGACACACATGGATAAGACCCCCTCCAAGCCCTCTCTTCTCTAGACTGAAGAGTCCCAGCTCTCTCAAACTCTCCTAATTTTCCAGCCTAGGGAACCAGTTCCCCAATGCAGGAAATGCAACAAACTTTTTCCTGTAAGATGACTTCCAGCTCTTGCCTGAGATCGGCTAACCATGTTGAAACTCGATTTATGGACACCAGGGGTTTTCTCAGAGGACCCTGTGTGCCCAGCAGGCCATACCTGCTGCCTGCAGCTTTCCCAGAGAACCCAGCTGGGGGCCGCAGGACTGGGGCTGGGGCTCTGGGCATGGCCCTGGCGCGAGTACGTGGCTGAGTGGGTCTCCGCTTTGAGGGTGCTTCTGAACAGAGCTGCCCACCAAGCTCCTGCCCGGGCTGGCGTCCCCACCGCTGACAGCCAGCAGAATGACCTGGTTCATCTGCCCTGGACATATTCAGGACACTTGAGGTCAGAGTCTCACCTCAGGTTTCTAGGTTTAACTGGAAGTTTGATAGTCATGGGTAAGCTGTTCCGGACTGAAACCAAGAGTGGGATCCAGTTGGTTTTCTAGCGCAGTGAGCTGGGAGGGGAGAGGGCTGAGATCAATAAGTACATGAGCATCTGTGGGCATATGGACATTCTCTTTATGGATAAAACCAGTTGTGAATTAAAACTGATTAGAAAAAAGAAGAGCCACAAAAATGAGACTCTTTCTGATGACAGGATCAACTTCTATTAAACTATCCACAGTTTAGAGTTTGCTGCCTTAAGAGGCAAAAAGCAATCTTGATTTAAAACAAACAAATAAATCTCCCTTTTTTCCTGTTTGCTTATGCCACTATTCCCACTATGTAATCTGAGCATAAAGGAAAGCATGCTGCTAAACTTTCTGAAGCCTTCATTTAGCATCTGCATGAAGAACTTTAAAAGAAATAATACAAACAAGTTGAATGTATGTAAGGAGTCTTGGAAGATTATATCACAGATAAGGAAAATGCTTAGGATTTTCTTTTTGTATGTGTAATGCCTTTGCAACCTACTCGCAACATTATTCCCTGCATGAGGGCCCCCTAATTATTTCATCATGCAGCAGGAAATTCTGGTAGGTCATATATAAACAGCCCGAGGCAGAGACCTCTTCATCAGATAGAGCGTGACATCTGACATCTGTGCAGCCTGCCGTTCGCATGCCACAATTAGCCAGGCAGCCCAAACACTAACTAATGCAGGAGCAACGGGGAGCATGGGGCTAACTGGTGGTGGCAAAGGTCTCCCCAAATCCAAAACTAAAACTTCTGCATCCCTTCCCTTTCCCCATGGCCACATCCCACCCCTCGCCTGGCTGAGCCTACAGCAGGCCTGGTCACGGTGCGTGTCCAGCCTGTCCTGGTGGGGTGGGATCCTGGCCCTGCTCTGTGCAGAGGTTCTCCCCAAGGACAGGGTGATGCATGCACCCCTTTGTTCGCATGTGCCCTGGAGGGCCATGGGCAGGCTGGTGGAACTGGCAGAGGAACAAGTAATAAGCCCGTCAGAGGAGTGGCACGGTCACTGCTCCGGCCAGGGCTCAGCCCCACACCACGCTCAGAGCACTGGCTCCAAAGGCACCAGCTCCCAGTGCCACCGGCTGAGAGGCTGAGGTGCCGTGGTGAGGAACGACTGGAAGTAGGAGACAGCTAAAAATCAGGTGACAGTGACGGATTAGGGCTCCGTGTCCGACGTGATCCATGTCTGCTTATTTTTTTCTTCTCATTGTACTTATTTTTATGGTTCCTCAACAAAAAGGCAGATTATTTTTCCTTAAATGAGCAGTGGTCAGTGGTGTTTCCTTGCTATAGTAAATGGCTTCTTAGGGAAATTGTTGCAAGGAGCAGTCTGTGGAGGAGTTTGGGAAGTGTAGGGAAAGCACGTGCCAGCAGTCACCACTCTGCCCTTCGGTGTTTCTCATCTGAAATTCCCTGCATCTCCACATCCCCTTCCCATGCCAGCTCGCCTGGGCCGTGCTGTGTGTCCAGGAGAATGGCAACAGCGTTGCTAGCTCTGACACTTGGTTAGTTCATCTGCCTTTCTTGGATGAAAGTAATAGACCGCATGGAAAACAAAGGAAAACTCTCTGAAGGAACGTTTTCGGGAAACAGCAGTTCCCTAATGTGACATGTATTTTTCCCTCCAGCGTATATTTCCACTGTCTTCGAATATACAACTCAATTTCATCATTATTGTTATTGTTCAGACTATTGGATTTTGTTTTCATATGTCTTGGCTGTTTTGAATCAAATAAGAAAGTTTTTTAACGTATTTTTTGACTTTGGCTTTAACCTTAAGCCCAGTCCTAGAAAAGTCTGTGTTCAGCAGTTTTCTGCACTCTGTCCAAATCTATTAACACAGGAAAATGTTCTTACTGCATTTAAGGACATGATAAATTCCACAAGTTTTAAGAAATTGGGGATAGTAACAGTATTTGAAAACAGACTTTGGGTGTTAATACTAGGCTGCTGAGGCTTGAGCTCTGCTGAATCTCTCACTACAAAATCTTATTCAGATAAACAATTCATAATCAGTCTTTTGTTAAATTTCAGTCATTTAGTAATGCTAAGGATTTCCTGAAAAGTAAGCTTTTTTTTTTCCCCCCCTTGGGTGACTGAATCAGGTTAAGTTTGTTTCTTGAAATCAGCTATTTTAAAATCAAAGTGTGTGACTTCCTGTTTTCTTCTGCTGTTTTCTGATGTGCTTTTTACATTAGTTACATTTGTAATCGGATAATTCCTCATTCACCCTTTCTTCTAACCTACCATTCCTTTATTGCATCGTCGTGAACTTCAGTATGCACGCATTCACTTTTAATTTGAAGACTGTAACACAGAACATTTTTGGCACTTAGTGGAAGTTTAATCTCTGAACTTAATCTCTGAAGCAAGCCATCTACATCTTTAAGACTCTCAGATGATCCTGACCTTGTGTACCTGTGCTTATCGCTGGACTCGATGATCCTTATGGGTCCCTTCCAATTCAAGATCTATGATTCTATGAATCTATGACTTGTTTTACACAACTTTCAAGGTGAAATTCTTACCTACTTTGAGCTTCCTATGCTGTATTTTGCAGCCTGGGACCTAGGCATTTAGCTGGACGCAAAGTAATTTTTACTTTTCATGAATCCATAAACAAGAACAGTATCCAATGAAGTTCAGGCTAATATTACCAATGGCAAATGATGGTGTATTGCCAAAGTTCAAAGCATTCGGTTAATTGTTGTCTTGAAAATTGCCAAGTAAATAGATTATTTCTGCCTTTAATTATTACTGAAGCATTGGTGGCCACAGAGGGGGGGAAAAGCACATCTCAGTGAAGTTTTTAATCACTTTTCAATGCGAGGAGGACCTAGTATGCTATTCACAATGCAAAAGCTCATTTCCCCACCAAGATTCAGCTGTTGGAAGACATGACTATTAGATTCGCTGTAATCTACACTACTGAATACAGAACAGTCTTGTAGCTTCAGCAGTCACTTTGTCATTTTCTGTGTTTTAAAAATTGTCACAAACATTTTTGAGTTTTATTTTTAGAAGCTACACTAGAGTTATTCATATGATTCCCTCTGTTTTGCACTGTTGTACGTCTGACAGGTCATGGTAGGCAATTGGGGAGCTTCTGCATAAACTCCTCTTGTGGCCTTGTAGCAATTATTGCTGATCCTTGTAAAATGACTCCTCCGCTCCTGCCAGGAAGGGCGAAACGGCGTCTCGAGTTGTGGGTTACCCTCGCAGACCCTTTCACAAACCTGGTCACAATCCAGTTAGGGATGTAATTTGCAGTCTGCCTAAATAAGGCTGTGATAAATACAATTACAACATAAGTAAGAGGCACAGGTTAGGTTGTGATTGCTGTTCCTGTTGGTTCTTCTTTGTGCTGATCAGTATATCCCAGATACGGTGCATCATGAAATATTGTCACATGATACGTACATAGGAAAATTTGCTTGTTTACGAAGTAATCCTATCCGTAGTGCTTTCAGGTAAACTACAGTTATTCTGGCAATACTTCTCAAACTGTTTCTCTCTAATTTTCAGCAGTTTTCAGACTAATTTCCTTCTGTCACTGGTTCCACTCTGGGCCTCTGGAGCCTCCTCTGAAGTCCCAGGGGCTCAGGACATAGACTTGTCCCAGGGAGCCAGAGGTGCCATCGAGGTACAGCCCACCAGCATGGCGAGCCCTGTCAGAGAGCTCCCCTGGGCCGCCTCACGAAAGGCCAGGAGTGGCCGAGCTGTCACCCCAGTCCCAAGCCCTGAACCCCTAAACCTCAGTGGTGAAACACGCAGTCCTGCCCCTGCGAGCGCTGAGCGAGCCGCCAGCCATTGCAGGGCCTGCTCTGTGCTTGGCTATGAGGGCAAAAGCAGAGGTCGTGCTTTAGCAGGCCCGGTCTCAAACATGAAACCACATACATGGGTTTTATTTGAAGCAGGCAAATAAAAACCTTGGGGCAGGGTGAGGGCTTTGGGGTTAATTTCTATTTAAAAAGTGTGTTTCTTTGGGCTTAATTCCGCACTGAAGACAAGATTTAACCTGCCCCATTGCAGGCATGAACACGCACCCTGTTCTGGGAGTCTGGGCACCAGGAGCAGAGCCTGGAGAGGCGGTGGGGCCAGCGGGGAGCTGGACACCAGCTATGGTGGCCGTGCTGCTGGCGGTGCTGCTCCCACTGGCACCCTCGGGCCGCCCGGTATCCCCCACGCCTGGGCAGAGGTGGCCTTGGGCAGTGGAGGAGGCTGCAGGTGGCGGGAGAGGAGGGAAAGGAGCGTTCCCACTGTGCTGGAGGGACGGCCATGTCAGCGCCCTGATGGCGCTGGGCATCCTCTCCTGGGGTCTCACCCACCCACCGCTCTGGCCACCGGCCAGGAGCCCGCCAGCCCACATCAGGGTCACCCTCGGCTCGTCCCTGGTGGGGGACAGCCCCAGGCCAGCTGCTGCCAGCCCTGCCCCGCTGCGGCTTCTCCTGGTGCTGTGGATGGAGACCAGCCCGGGGAAGGGGAGGGCAGGCAGGGGAAGGCTGCTGTGGCCAGGTTTGGGGACAAATTACGGGGAGAACAAGGGACTATGGGAGACCTGGCTTTTGCTATGGGCACCTGACAAGCCAGCAAGGCTGGGCAGCGTGAGTTGCCTGCTCTGTGAGGATGTGGTGAGCAGAGGCTCAGCAACGTGGAGCTCAAAGCTGCTGTCTCAGGAAACAGTGCCAAGAATGACACACCCTGTGGAAAATAACACAGCCCAAGGCAATGGCTGTCATCTGGAAACGGCTACGGATGACGTCTGGGCAGGACTGGGGCTCGGGAAAGAGCGTGGCAGAGACAGAGGCTCCGTGGAGAGCTGGAGGCCGCTACAGGCAGCCTCGAGAGTCCAGCGCAGAGGCAGGAGGCAGCAGCCGCTCGGTGCTCGCAGGGCTGAGAACCTGCGCTGCAAAGAGGGAGAGACAGTTCCTAACAGATCCCACTGCGGGTCAAGGCCTTAGTCGTGCTCATAGGTACATGAATTGAAAAGACAGCAGTTCTGGGACATGCAGGGCACAGGAACAGGATTCCCAAATCATACCCCTAGAGGCTGCCTCACCCAAAGGCAGGAGACAGGCGTGATGCTGGGTTGCCTTGTTGGCTGGAGATCTGGTGGTGGGCAGAAGAGCCGCAGCAGGACCGGGTGCCGCCCATGCGGGAGATTCAAGAAATTGTCCAAAAATCCTCATTTCTAATCCATTTATAATACGTGATAGATTTTTAATGTCACTACTGCAGTTACAGCAAGAGTTCAACACCTGATAGATCCCAGAGACTCCATAGGAATGACAGTTTCCCTGAACATGGTGCCTTAGCTGGGTACAGATCTTCACTGATAGCTCCATCAGCTGTCCCTCATGTGAGGGATCCCTCCCTTGCTGGAGGCAGGCTTTTGTTGCACTTTCTCCATCAATAAGAATATTAGTAAGATCCTTCTGCTATTTGGCCGCCTATTTTCACTAAGAATTTGGGAGACGGTGCTCTATTCCTCTGTCAGAGCTAGCTGAGATTGGTGAGGCGTTACAAGCTGATTACGTGGGGACTGGCTGAGAGATTGTGCATACGTGAATGCTGTACTTTGACAGCTAGCCTTATTTGTTAAGAAACTGAACTAAATACTTGGTCCACTTTTTCCTGAGTAACTTTGCAGAGAGAACACTTTCCATTTCCTGGAGCAGGAGAAACTCTGGAGAGATGGCCAATGCTAAAAATATTTTCCTCTGCCTGGTGTTTCAGGTTCTGCCAGGTGTCTTTAGAAAAACAGGTCACACATGGGTGCACGCTCAGTGGTTGGTCTGGGTGAGGGCTTCTGCACACTGCCACTTTGCTGGGTACCCAAGAGACTTCCCCACGAATGGAACAGGCTTTTGATGGAAGAGTCATGTCTCTGACTAAAGCGAAGCAAATAACATGTAACTTTATGTAAGGGAAATAACAGACCTGGGACAGATGTGAACTCAGCAAGATGTTGTTGATATGGTATCAATGGAGAAGAAAGGGATACCAAGATAGATGATGAAGAGTGCAGGAAAACTGGCGTCTTTGATCTTGCTGCTGAGAGAACCACTGTGTGAAGCTGTCCTGGCTGAATGAAGTATATGAGAACCTGGAGGGGTGCAGCACCGTGTCTGAGCTACCGTGCCATCAGTGCTGAATACAGTTCCCAGAAGAGTGTTGACACAGCCAGGATGAATGTGTTTTTTGCTTGATGGCAGTGAAAAGCAAGCCCGTGCAACTGTGCAGGGGACCCTTGGAGGCCTTTTTAACTCTGTCCATAGTTTTAAGTTGCCAGTAGATATATGTTCTTGCAATTCTGTCATGATAATTGATTGTTAATTGTTTTTATTCTTAATTTTTCTGGGAAATGCTGGTATGAAATCAGAATGAATTAACTGGAAATATGCTTGTTGCTCATGGTAGGCTCTATAAGCCACTTAGAATTGAAACATTGACTGCAATAGACCTGTGCCATACAAGGCGATTACTTGAACAACTCCACGGGACTCAGCAGTCTGTACAAGCAGCTTCTCAGGTATCTGTTGGGACTGGGCCAGGCCGCTGCCGCGGCAGAAAGACAGGCAGAGGTGTCTGTGGATGTGGATTGCTAAGGAGAGGAGTACATTACCAGAAAACCCAGCTCTGCATTCTAGAGCTACAGTTAACCTGGGGCACAAGGAGCGTAACGTCCCTCCTGGCAAGGCAAGAAGGGCCCTGGACTTTCCACTTTGGGAAGGGATTTCTTAGGCATGGAGTGATTCTCATGATCTGTCCAGGAGATCAGAATCTGTGTAGTATGGGGCGGATTTTGTAGGTTGAACATTAATATATCCTTTACTATGTTGGGCTGAACTACTGAGGTGACTGTGGGGGAACTTTGCTTTTCCCATCACAAAAACTCCTTTGGTTGTTTTTGGTGAATGGGTTCCTTTTAACTTTCTGCCAAGCAGACACTAGTGCACAAGAAGCCCTCTAACCGCTTTCCAGCTACGTTGCTATTTCATCCTGTAGAGCTGTGCTGCCTGGTGTCCAAGGCACATCTCTGCCAGGGAGGATTGCTGATGGGTGGTGGCTAAGGCTGTGAACACCCTGGATCCCAGGGGAACACCTGGGTCCTTAGCATTGCGGCCACACGAATAATGGGCTTGTAAGCAAGCTGGTGTCACCGCATCTCTAGAAGCTGTGGGTCTGTCGGTTTGCCTAGTTCATTGACTTGGCTATATCAACAAAAAGTAGTTGAGTTCTGAGATAATTATATTTCTGACAGTATGGATATATGAGAGTCACCACATATCTTATTCCAGAGAAGCTGAATAAACAGCTTGTAACTGATTCCTCTCTTTTGCTCTTTTGCTCCTGCAGCTCACCTGACTGCACTCCATCTGGCACACCGTCTGGTGGGACCAGCACACACGCTGCCTGGTGTTACGGTATCTCATAGCTCTGTTCTAAAAGACAGGAATGTGGAAATCTGATGAAACTGAGACAGGTCTGTCCGGCTCAATGAATGTTACACTTTCTGATTCCAGTTTGGAAAGCCTGTCAGGAAAGGTTCTTGCATGCATACTTCAGTAATGCTGAAACCCATGGGATCCAAGCGCCCATTAAATCCTGGCCTGATTACTCCTTGAGTTCAGCACATGCTTCGGGTGGTTTAGAGCTGGCAGTTGGGCCACGTTTGACACGTGGGGTTATTTACCAAGAGAGCCAAACATATTCTCTTCTGGGGCTTCTGCCTATTCCGTTCTAGGTTCAGAGGGACACTTTTTCTCCACAAGGCAGAAAGAAACTTTAAAGTTTCACTGGGTCTTTAAAGCACATAGGCAATTAGCTATGCCTGCAACAAAATGAGTAAACTCTGCTGGGTTTCTGGGGAAAACGGGGATATTCCCCTCGGATGTTTGACTAGCAGGTTTTGCCACAGACTCGTGAGTCTAGCAATCGGCACATTTGCGGTCTTGCTCAAAGCAGAACCTTTTTGCATTTTTTCGCCTTCTTCACATCGCTTGGTATGCAGCTTGGTTTCTGAAATCAGCTGTGGAAGCCTCTTGTGTCGATTTCCTGCAAGCGTTGAAGTGTCAGGCAGACCTCCTTGGCTCTCTGTTAGTAGCATGCATTTTTAGTTGCAGGAGTGAAATACTTGGCTTAAATGAAGCCTTTGCTCGTGTTATAGCACATATAGCTGGTACCTTTTTGGGCAGTGATACGATAGAGTAAAAAAGGACGATAATTGTCGCTCTGTCTCTAATCTCCGTGAACCTCTTAAATCCAGCATCCTATGAGACCTACGACACCCTATGAGGATGTGGTGGATAATACTTTCGACTTCAGCGGTGTGCATGGGAACAGGCTTTTGTCCAGCGTTTGTGTGGAACCTCCTGGAATTGTAGAAAGCAAGCAGTGGAGCGGGTGGAGGTGAAATTCAGTGTTGTGGCATCTGGGCAGCCCCAGTGAAGATCTCAGTCTGCGCTTGATGCTGCTTACCTGTGCCTTTAAAAATCCTTCGCTAATAAAAGTTGAAATTTAATCATTAGTAATTATGTCATCAGCACCATCTGTTGGAAGTAGTTGAGACTCAAGATGCTGGAGCTTTTTGAGTAATTTTGCCCTTCTGCAACAGAAAGTGTGCACAACGAATACCTCCTGTGGTTGTCTTAAAGATCTTTATCTTCTCTTAATATTTCTTGTCTATCTCTGCACCAAAGTCCTGTAATTATTGTTGAAGAGGAATGAGAAATGTCTAGTCTTTAATAGGCATTACATAAATTTATGCACAGAGAGAATTATTATTGGAGGGGGTACGGGAAAAGAACGGCATTCCTATTTAAAAGGTCAAAAGGTACATATGTTGAAGGTAAAACCTAAAATAAAAATCCTTTATATGGGTGGGAATTTCATGAATGACTTTCTTTTCCTTTTTTCCTCTTCTTTAATGAAGAACACAAGTAAAATTGCAGATTCAAACACTTTTGAGTACTGGGGCAGGCAGGGGGTTGATTAGAGTTCTCTAATTATAACTAATGACAGAAATAACATAGGCTTCTGTTTTGCCTAGATGATATATGAATTGAGCCACCTCATATAAATACAGCATGTCTCCCCTTGTTTTCTTACGGCAGATGATGCAAACCCAGCTTAGTAAACCCTGCTGCTGTCTCCGATCCCGGAGAAGCAGACACCTCAGCCTGTCTCCCTACTCCCAGGCCTGTGCACCAGCTTCTTGGTGATGTGAAATAGTACCCAACAATGATGTAGCAGTGGGTACTTGAGATTAAAGCTGTTCTCGGCGTACTTGCTCTCATTTCAGCTGCAGTCTGTTACTGGGCTGAGAGCTCAGGGCTCTCTGTAACTCCAGTTACTCCGGCTTGGGCATTTTGGTGCTTCCATACATTGTGCTGCGTTAGCAGTTACAGGCAGGCAGAATTCCTCTGACTGGAACTGGGAATGCTGCTTCTGTGGTGCTATTCTGAGACTTCTTGTGTGTATTTTAATATTTACTAAAACTTCAATCTGTGTGCAGTTCCCTAGGAAGCACAGGCCAGGAGAAATGGCTTCTTGTTTAAACATAGTCAGAGCAAGATACTTGCATTTCTTACCCTGATGCGCACGCTCTCCAGGCGTCTCCAGGAGTTACCGGGTCTCCCCGTGCAGGACATCAGCGGTGCCCGGGAGCACCTTGTCCCTGGGCAGGGACTACCTTCTGCGCAGTGACTCCTCCTGCCTGGGTGTCAGCCTGGTGTGGGGGACTGGTTTTAAAGAGGGCTAGCATCACCAATCCTATTTCAAAACATATCTTCTGATCCCGTTTGTTCTGTCTGCTAATGAACATATTCACTGAAACAGGCACCTTGTGCCCTGAAGCAGAATCCTAACACTGAGGGAAACAAAAATGCCAAATATTTTTGTTACGTAGAATTCTCTGTCAATATTTATATAACTCATTCCCCAGGTAGCTGTGGGTGGAATTACAGGGGAAAACAGCATCCTCAAGCCTGTACCTGACTGCAAGGGAAACAAGCCGGGGTGCGTTTGTAACACACTTGAAGAGAGGGCGAAGCAGGAGAGCGTGAGGTGCAGAAGAGTTGTGCGTGGAGCGGGCTCTGGCTCTTTGTCTCACAGTATCAGTTCCAGCCCGGTTATCGGAGCCCTGGCTGGTGCCAGGGGCTGCCCCCACAGCCCCCGCCCCGCTCTCGCCCTGCGTCCCGTCCCGTCTGTGCTGGTGGCCCTGGGGACGTGTAGAGCACAGGGCTGGCCCTGCTGCGGGGCTGTGGCTGGGCACAGGGCTGGCTGTGTCACCCATCCTGCTGCCCAGCCCTCGCCTTCCCCAGGCAGAGTGTGGGGCATGGCCGTCCCTACCGAGCTGTGGCTGCTGTCCCCGGTCACCTGCACGGCCACCAGCCTCCCTGGGGCTTGCTAGGGCTAGCTGGAGCCACAGGGCTACGAACGCAGAGAGCTGCAGGAAGAGATGTGGGTTTATCTCAGTAAACACTGCGAGAACAGCGAGATGGAGGATCAGTGCAGAAGGAGAGCAACAATCTGGCATGCAGACCACAACAACTGATCTCTTTTTTAATTTTTAATTTCCCCAGGGAATCACATGTTTATTAAAATGTTAAAATCTATTGTCTCACACTTCCCTTAGGCTAATCCCAGAATTTGCTAGAAAGATCTCTTCTTGCAGAGCATTCATTGTAAATCCTACTTTGTTTAAATAGCGTTCATAGTAGAACTTGGTGAAATTCAACATTTAAACTTTGCATTCATGGGTCTGTGTGAATAGTGTGGCTTTGCTCAAAATGAGAGTATCCATGCACACATGCTGCATAGTTTCTTAAACCTCAGGAGAAATGAGTATGTGCAATACATGTGGTTAAGTGTAACTGTGGAAGTAGCCCAAAAACTGTTTCGTAAAACATGAATTTTTATGTTTTACTCCAGGACACAAAGAAACAGAACTGATGTTTTTGCTTGACATCGTATGCAGAACCGGAATAACTTTAGGTTGCTGCACAAGAACAGTTCATTCAAATGAATGAAACATTTGCAATGTAAGTGTTTTTCTCATTTTAGACATCTACATTTTAACGTCCAGTCTGACCTTCCCTGGCTCCTGGTGCGGGTGTCGGAGCCCCTCGCGGTGGCTCTCCCCAGGGCTTGGCAGCCCCCAAGGACGGAAGCACAGCGAGCCCTTGGCTTGTGCTCCTGTCAGCAGGACCCCGCTGCCTGTGGGGGACAGGTTTGTGACAAGGAGAGCAGAATATGGGAGAAAAAAGGAAAATAAGTGGTGGTAAATCAAAGAAGAAATGCAGTCTTTCAAAAGTTAATAATCTTACCTCCTTATTTTCTTGTTGCCGTTTGCAGACTGAGTTAGAAAGAGCTGTTTATTGCACCCAACACCAGAGGTAGCCCTTAAAATGATGGCATTGGAAGAAACCCAGCTGTGTGTCACCTGTGGTATCACTGCGACTTCTCACGTGTTTTCAGGCATTGGGTCATGTCTGCAGATGCATCTGGTCAGGGTGGGTCCAATGCTGGGTGACTTTTCCAGGAATAATTGTGTATGCCTCCCCTATAATGACAGTGACTGCTAATTAATCTTGCCATTTGGCAGAGTAAATTACAGGATGTAGAAGTTATGGTGTGGCCTGGTGGCTGGTTAAAGCTGACATCTTCTAATGAACTGTAGTTATCTTAGTGGTCTCATTAACTATGATTAGCGGGTATTTTGCAAATTAAGGTGATAGTGAGGGCAGTCCAGGTAGAGGAGATACTGACAGTAGAGCAGGCAACTAAATTTTAGAGGAGTCTGATTCTTGCAAGAAACTTAAAACATGAAATATGCCTTTAATTTAATTATTCAGTCTCTTTCAGATTAAGACAATACAACATGCAGCTCACTTTTTATAGCCAAAGCATTTGAGCTACATACTCCTCCTCGGTTACGCCCTTGCTTATGCCTGAAGTCCATATGTTTTAGACAATAAGGGGTGTGAAATGACTTGTGTATTCAGTGAAATAGTTGTTCTGTTTTGTTTTTTAAAGACCCCTGGTTAGGGTCTTAAGATGGGATAAATTGCATTTCTGCTTTGGCTGTCAGAGGAAATTCAGAGACACGTATCTTCATTAAAAAGGATGTATTACTTTTTGTCTATTTTTGATTGATATTCTATCAAATTTATCTGTTTGATAGAAACATTATATTTCTATCAAATAGACATCTATTTATTTACAAGTTATATTTGTGCTTTATTTATAATGGACCAGTCTATCAGATAGACTGGTGTGCCTTTGGGTCTCGTAGTGGGCCACTGTAGTCCGTCGTGCTGGAGTTCCCGCGTTCTCTCTGAGGATCTGTCTGTCTGTTTAGCTGGTGACAAAGTGTCGCTGACGGGTAAAAGGCTGCACGTCTGAGCAGCGCGTGTTGTAGGTACTTTCACTCACACCAGCTGAACATTTGCAGAAGGCTGTAAGTAGCCCATTGCCCCAAAGAACTCTGATAGGCTAAGAATTGATTAACAGTTGGTAGAAATGTTTTTAATTGTTTACCAACTGTTATGAACTACTCGCAAATGGAACGTCCATATAAAGTCTGATTTATTTATTTTTTTTAACTCCCTGGAAGGAACTTAAATTCCATGTTCAGTGGGAACTGATACAGCGTAGAAGCAACCACAAGACAATAAAAATACAATGATGTAAATTAAAAGCATGAAATCCAGGAATAGAGCGATTGTAGGGAAATACGGTGTAGCTGTGGGAAAAAGTTAGGCTTTGCCAGGAAAGGTTTCAGGTTTTGGTCCTATGCTGACTGTCTGTGTGCTGTAAGGAGTGTCATCATGCGGAAAGTGGCATATTAAAATTGAGATACGGCTTAACTGAGTCTATAATAAGCTACTGTAAAAAGCCCTTTGAACGTATAAGCTACTGTTCATCACGGGCAATTCCTTCTGTGTTTATTTCTGCTTTGGGCCACATTATATTTCTGGGAGGAGTATCCGAATATTTTCCCAAGCTGTTATGTTTGTTGTTACTCCTTTCAGTTGACAAGCAGTGAATTCAAGTTGTGTGTGGTGTTTATTCTTGTTTAAAATCAGTTGAAAAGTGGTGAGAATTCTGCTAAGTGGGACAACTTGCCTGTTCAAGGCTTCCCATTATAAGACCTCGCTGTATCAAGGCCAAGTAAGTTTAATGGTCTAATTTTGGCCGTATCACTTTATAGTTTAAGGGATTAGTTCTGCTGAGCTGTGTGATTGTCCCCTCCTCCTGCCTTTTTCCTTCCGCCTGCAGAGCTCCCTTGCGCTTTGCGTGCATGCGCATCAGCCTGTGCCGGGCTGCTCCACCACGGAGCTCCGGAGGATGCAGCTTGGGCTTCCTGCGGGAAGAGCTGCAATCCACAGCTTTCTGCTACTGCAGCTGGAGAACAAGGCAGCCCAGTACCTTCATTTTTGGCAAAATTCATCAATACAAGGGGACTCTCTGGATGGTTGGAACAGAATTCTTCCTGTGTTTCCAATTTTGTGATAGCAGAGGACTTCGCAATACTGTTCACAGTCACCAAACTATATAATTATTATTCATGGTAAATATGGTTGGTGGCATTTTAAGATTCAAATAAGGACTAGGGCTCATTGTGCTATGCACTTAAATGAATATATATAATAAAACAGATTTCCTTGTTCCAAAACCATAGCAAGGGAGACTGCAGGGGGTGCTTGAGATCATCTTTACCCATGTTTCCAAAATATGCTCCCTCCTCCATTCCGACCTTGCTTTTGGCTCTAAGATGCAATGCCCTGCAAACATCTTCTGCACTCATTAATATTTTATGTTACTTGTAGGGCTGGGGAGTGACATTGAGTTGCTGATAATGATGCAAATGTCAGTTGCCAGTGCAACATATCATTACTTCAGACTCTTTCTGGCTTCCCTTTGCCTTCTCTTGGAAGTGAGCTCTGCTCCTATCTGCTGTGGTTGCTGGAGGCTTTGGCAAGGAGTTCTGGGATGACTCACCAGAGGAGCAGCAGAAACAGAGAGAAAGCAGATGAGAGATAGATGGCTATTTTTTTTTTTTAATATGAGTTTACATGAGAAATTACTCTCTATCGGGCTGGGAGTGAAAGCAATGATTGGAATTATGTCCTGTGGCTGACTTCAGTGCCTGCCCTTAGGCTAGTTACGAGGGAGGGGATTTGGTTTGAAACAAGACAAAGCTTCCCATGCAGCTGAGCTTTGTTATCCTCAGTAAGCTCTGGGTGTGTTGAGGTTTATCAGCGAAAGCTCTTCATAGCCCTCCACACAAAATATCATACCTTCAGCATTTAAAGAAGGCATAAAGATCTGTGTCTATAGAATTCTCTAATTCTGCATGCCTGTGAAGATCCAGGTCCTTAAAGAAAGGTCTTGGGAAAGAAGACCTGTCTGCAATGCCATTGAAGGTCTTTCAGTATCCATGAAGACCTCTCTGCAGCATATCCGTGGATGGACAACGTATTGAAGGACAACATCCTTGTCATCCAGGACCATATGCTCAGCTGTTAAGGGAAGTTTTCTGGTGTGGTCTGCACCAGGCAGGCTCCTGGGTGACCAGCCCTGCTTTTCTTGCTCTTCCCCAGACGTATAAATGCAAATATCAACTGCTGAAAATTTAAACTTTGTCCAAAATTAGTTATTATAAACAGCAGATATGTGATAGAATAATACAAAAGCAAAGAAGAATAATTATTTATCATTGCAGGTAAAATATACATCAGTGTCACTAGGGGTATGACCTTTTTCACTCATGGTGCAACCCCTACAATTTAAATAAATGACACAACAGATGCATCTGGTCCAAAATACTTCTATTTGCCACCAATGAAACAATGCATATCCACAGTGCTTTCACTGCCAGCATTTTCTTCCATTTCCCTATAGTGATCCTTTCATGGCTAGTGCCTGCATGCATCAAGACACAATAAAATCTTTCCTTAATAGGGGAAGTTTGTGAATAGAAATACCACAGCCAGGAAACCGCTTCTAAATATTGAAGAGACCGCAGTCCTACTTACATGTCACATAAATAGGGGCCTTGAGTTTTAGGCATCGCCCTGATTTTGCCAGCAGTGGTGTCGCGATGGCAGCTGATGGAAAGCACCAGCTCGGGCCACTGAGACCCTCTCGTTCGTCCATCCCTCGTATTCTCTCCTAGAACTTGGTCTTGAAGCGGGTGGTTTTCACTGGTCAGGAGAGGCAACAAATCCAAAGCAGAGGTCTGGGAGCAGCAAACAGGAGCAGCTGGCTCAGGACTGATGTGGTAGCAACTTCTCATCCCCTGGGGAGTGTGTGTCCACGTGTTTCTCTGGGATAACGCTGCCCACCAACAACCTGGGGACTGTAAAGAACAGAGAAGGGCTAATGTGTATTGAAACCAGAATTAGTTTGAGACTAAATAATTTTGGGAAAGGATGATATAAGAGGCTTTACTGGGGTAGTGCCGGGTGTCTGCTGGAGGCCCTCAGGGTTGGATTCAAAAATGGGGAGAGATCTCCCCAACATTATTAGAAAAATACATAGTACCAGTAATTGTATCATTATGGGAGACTCTTAAATTTCCAGGTATAGATCAGAGAGCAACTGCTACTAATAGTTACAGGGTCCAGATATTTCTGCTTGTGTTGGTCTCCAGGTTTCTTTGCACGTGGAAGAGCTTTGGAATGTCTGTAAATCAAAAGTGTAAAAAACTACGTGGAATCTGTATGGCAGATAGAGAAAAAAATGTTGTGGGGAATGATTCCAGACTGAACTGGATAAATACCTGAAAAGGACACTATGAATAAGTAAAGAGCCTATAATGAAAAGAAAAAATATTAATCCCACAAAACAGTTCTGTCTTAGAGATAAAAAGTGCAAGATAAAGTGAAGATTACCAAAGGCTATGTGAGCTATATTTTTGTGAGGGAAATTCAAAGTTTCTTCAATCAAGTCTGCACTGAGACTGGAAAAAGAAGTAAAAGGTGATTTAAAATATAATTTATTTTAAATATATTGATCATAAACTGGTGTCATCATAAACTAACATTTTGTCCAAGTTTCCCATAAATACTATTTCAGCCTTGTGGGCAGATGCTGGATGGCTAGTGAGCCAAAAGGACAGGGAAAACGACCTGCGTTAGAGACTGCGGTGGGTTGACCCCAGCCATGAACCTACCAGCCTCTCGCTCCCTCCTCACCCCGCATCGGGATGGAGGAGAGAATCAGAAGGGCAAAAGCCAGCAAAAACAGAGGGTATAGATAAAGACAGTTCAAGTGAAGGGAGGATTAAAAAAAACCAAAAACCAAACAACAGAAAAAAAAAGTGGTGCAAAGACAATCACTTACCACCTTCCTCCAGCAGACGGGTGCGATGTGTTTCAGTAAAACTGCCTGGCTGAGGCGGAACTGTGTGGTCAGAGACTAGTTAGTGGTCATGTAACCCCAGGCAGAATGAGGAGGGGTGCAGATGGTGAAAGGTGTGGAGGTAAATGACAAATAGGATAAAATACAGCATGAGTTTAGGAAAGACAGGTCATCCCAGCCTAACATGGTGTCTTTTGCCTAAAGGAGGATCCTATTCCTTCTTTGTGAAGCGTCCATCCTTGGAGATATTAAAAATCCAACTGGACGTGGGCCTGGGCAACTGGCTGTGGGTGGCCCTGCCTGAGCAGGGGGTTGGAGCAGACGATCTCCAGAGGTCCCTTCCAGCCTCAGCCGGTCTGTGGTTTGGTGAGAAGGAGCATGCTCAGAGTAAGGAAGTGACATGGACGTTGGTCTGGGTGTGCTGACCTGTCAGCCCCTTCCAAGGGCGGTGTTATCATCCACAGAGATCTCCCAGAGAGACGTGTTTCCCCAGGATATGCAGGACTGTAATGGTCCTGCGTAACCAGAAATGGGCAGCCAGCCTCACGCAGACTCTGCTTGGAGTTACCACTGATACTGGTGGGTTTTGCAGAGGGTGTGCGGGGTAGTGCCTCCTTCAGAAAACTGCTGTCCTGGAGGATTTTGGCGACTCAGTTGCTGACATTGGAGCATCTGGGCGAACTCCAGGCCTGCTGCATTAGTTCATCCTGGCTGTGCTATGGCGAGTGGCATGCGTGACTCCTTCCAGCCCAGGTGCCAAGAGGTGCTGGGTCAGGTGTGTTCATATCCCAAGTCCGTATCTGAGCACTTTTATGGAAGGGGAGCAAGAAATTAGCTAGAGCTATTTGAAATTATTTGTTCAAAATATTCTTTTTGGAGGGAAACATCTTTCTTACAATTTTTTCCTCTGCTGAAGCACAAGTTTACACAGGGAATAGTCACTTACAGTTAAGTTCTAGAGGTGTCACCGCTGAGTGGAAAATGATTTCTCAAATAATTGAAAGATGGAATGTCTTCTCCTTGGGTATTTCAGAGAAACCCCCAAAACTACTGAAGAAACGTGTTCAAAGAAAATGAAAACTTTGTCACTTTTGTTGTTTCCCCCGCCCTGGGAACTGCAGACACCCCTTGGGCAGCCCCGGGACTCAGCTGTTGCCAGCTCTGGCCCAGCTCTGCCACACTCTTCCCAGAGGCGCCGCCTTGAGCAGTGACGGTTACAGCGATGTCCAAAACCAGATGGTGGCATTGGAGCCTGAATGACTCACAACTGAAAAGCTTTAGTCTTAAATTCCTCCCTGATGTTACTCCATCAAAGCCAATTAATTTGTCCTCCTGAGCCAGCATCCTCCTAAACTTTGCCAAACCTCTTTGGCTTGTTCCTGTTGCTTGCAAATGGTTTTAGACCAAGTCCTCTTCCATCCCTCCACACGAGCGTTCAGAGAGCATGGTCAGTGGGCAAAGACTTGTTGTTAGGAAAAGAGCTGGCCCCACCTAGAAATTTGCACTCAGTCTGAAGATATTTTTTATTATGTATTAACAGCGGGTCTGATAAAGCTGTAAGGTTTTCAGAGACAAATATCTGATTTTTACCTGTTTGAATTTGCTACTTTTTGCTTGCATCAAATTCTGCCAGCTGTTACAAATGTTCTGTTCTTCAGAGAAGGGAAAGTAATATAGTGAGAAGACTAAACCAGCACATGGGAAACCCTCACAGGATTATGTTCTGGGTTTTTTTCTTTTAAGAAAATCTGCTGCTAGAACATTTATCTTTTTGGTAATTCCAGTGTTTTAAAAAATTAAGAATCGCACTCACTGAGGTCCACAAACGTTTGGCAGCAAAACTTCTGCCCAGACTAGAAAGCACTGGATGGCTCAGCAAACGCCAGCCTGACAAGGTCCCTTCTCTCCCGGTCCCTGGTTCAGATCCAGACCGGATGGACGGTCACCAGCTGCTGTCTCTGGGGGATGTGGTGGAGCTGCCCGACGTGAGCCAAGTGCTGGTGGGGAGTCAGTGGTCCTCCCACCTCCTGCCTCCCCTGCTGCTATGACAGTCTTCGGTCTCCAAGGCAAGGCCGGGGTCTGGAAAGCAAGTGGGCTGCGAGAATCATGGGGAGGATTAGGCACGTGTCAGAGTGGGGTTGGAAAGCTCTCCCGGCCAGCATCGCACTTTAAATTCATTATTTCCATTGTAGGTGCTTTGGTAAGTACCAGTGTCCCTCTGAGAGGGTGCTGCACAGCCTTGTCTGACGGGCAGGGGGACAAACAGAGAGACTGTTTCCCCCCCGGCTTTTTTACTTCCCACCCAGAAGTAACTTGAGCGAATTTCCTGGAGTTACTCCTGTTAAACATTGGAGAAATAGGAGAGCCTTTGTTTAATGCAGTTTTTGAGAAATGCCACTTCTTGTGGCTTATGTCACCTTACAGCGCCACACAAATCTTTATGTAATGTAGTAATATGATATTGGTTGGAAACGTTTCTGATACTATAATGCTAAAGTCAAAAATGGAAGAGAATATGAAAGGCTGAACATTGAACTAGTCTTCAACCAGACCCGTGTGTGGGGTGAGGGTGTTTGTTCTTGTGCCTTCAGTTCGACTCTACTTGGGCTTTGCGGGAGCAGCAGTGCCGGGCCAGGCGCTCCAGGTGCTATTTCCCTGTGTTCCAGGGAGGAATATAAAACCACAGCACCGGTGCTGAACCCAACAGCAGGCCGAAATGTTTTGGCGAGAAGTCATCCTTCCCTTCCGAGAGCCAGGGCTCACGGTGGGGGGTCAGGTCTCTGCTGATCTTGGTGCCCCTCCTGTCTCTCTGTAATGCAATGCTGCATTTCCCTTGTGGAGGGGGAGAATGCCATTACATCTGGTAATGATGTTATTCTTATTGCATTCGTGTGTTGCACTGCTGTACAGACCTTGAAAATACACATCCAGCCATCTGATCCAGCTTTTTTTTTTGCTGTACACATTCAGTTACTCTTCAGCTCTGAGGCATATTGACTTAATTCCCTCTGTTTTCTAATGCTGTGTGTGGTTTAATCACATCCCCAGGAAGAGGTGTAATTATTAAACCACAGGAAAGTTAATGACTGGTATTTGCTCTTCAGCATAGCCCATTTTGGTGTCCGGGGTTTGGCATGTCATCCAATGGGAAAACCAGCTTGGGGACCTAATCCTCAAACCACACATGATTTTCCAGTGATTTATACATCTTTTTTCACATACTAGGTTAGAACAATAGTTTTGCTGGTTATTTTAGAAAAGCATGTTTTTTCGATCAAGCCGTGCAGTGCTTACCGTGCCGCAGAAGGTAGTACCTGCTGAAAATTCTTCCCTGGAATTATCCCATGGTTTATAGGGGGGATGGGTATTTCACATTTTACATAAAATTTGCATACTTGTGTAAATGTTGCCTACAGTACTTGTCATTACAGAAATGCATAATTCAGGGTTTTTTGTTAAATCAAGAGCTCCTAATGTACTTTGCTTATTATGTACAAAATCCCTAGGAAATTGGCTAACAATTGCTCAACATTTTCTTTACTGAAGGGATTTCCTGGCAGTCTCGCAATAGCAGTTGGTTATTAGTAGCTCTCTGTATATCTTATGAATTCTGTTTAACTAAAGGTCCACTAAACTGTATCAAATTTTATATTGGTCAAAATGAAAGGAATAGAACCCATTAGAAAACAGCATTTCTGCATTTGATGGGCATTTTATTTAGGAAATGATGATCTGGAATCAGATCTCTGCTTTTTGTCTATGAGGGTCATTAAATGATAATAATAACGAAAGCTGAGAAATGGGGTCAGTTTAATCATTTTTGTTAGTTGCCACGTGAAGTTTGCAAACCAGACAAGAAATCTGCGAGCCCCGAGTCCCTGAAGAGCCGCTGCCCCGATGCCACGGCTGCGCCCGGGGCTGAGCCTTTGCGCTGTCACCCCTTCCAGCCCCGAAATCGGGCACTGGAGAGGGGCTTTGTGTACGGAGCGTTAGGGAACAGCCAGAGTTTTGCTGCAGGGGCGAAGGAGACTCATGCAGGCGTTGTGCTTTTTTTATTATGTATGAAGTCCTAAGGTGAAAAGGGAAGGGCATCCCAGTGACAGATAGTTTGTTCAGGGAATAATTGTGCGAAATCGGGGAGAACACCCACAGAACGAGGTGCTGTTCTCTGTGAGTAAAGGTGTCAGAACTGCAATGAGTGATCTCGAAACAGCCCTGCCTGTTTAAAGGGCCTAGTTAATAGTTCTGGAAATGAAGGATTAACAATATTTTCTGGAGTGAAAATGACCATGGTCTGCTTTCTGTTTCATGGAGCTGAATAAATCAGAATTCAACTGTAATATTACTTAGGTGCACGCTGATAGTTCTGCTTCTTGAGCATTTGTGAGACTTCTACCCTTACTGTGCAAGAAATTCCCTTTCTCCCCTTTTAAGATGTTTAGTCTGAGCTTTATATGGGACTGCTCTTAAAAACTACAGAAACTTTAAAGGGCTGGTTCGGGGTTCATGCACAAAGTTGACTCCAGTGGTGTTTACTACATTTGCTTTAAAGACTGTTTCTGATTTCATATATTTCAGTTCAAGAATGTCAAGATTCCTGATTTAAACTGGCCTTGAGGTCAAAAACAGGCTTTAGACTTTTGCTTAGGAATTTATTATCATTTGCGCATCCAAGGGGACGTAAAGCCCTTCCACAGCACAGTGGCAGACTCTGTGTGGGTGCAAAGATTGCGTATGACCTGGACACTGGAGACTCAAGCTTGAGGTAGAAATTCATCCCCCCAAACACCTCATCCACCTCCTCGGCCTGGCAACTCGGTGAGGACAGCCAAAGCGTCCCCATCGCTAACAAAATTTCCCTTCCTTTAGGCACAGGTGAATTGCGTCAGTGAAGGTGATCCTCGGAGGAGGTGCGTCTTCTGCACATCCCCTTTGACGCTGACGGGGGCCAAGAGAGCTGACACACTGAGAACCTGGCTGCGTGCTGCCAGAGGTATGTGGCCGTGCAGATCTTCACTCGAGACAATCAGGTGATTTATGAATGAAAATGTGCATGGCACGGGAATTGTTCCCATGTTTTAGGGAAGATGAAATCTAGTAATGTGCTTTTGTTTTTCTACAAATGGGGCTCAAAAATAAAAGAATGTCACTGGGGAGTAGGGAAGCAGTTGTTCAGTTAGAAAGTTTGAAAGTTGTTTTTGAAGCTAGAGAACATATTGGTTTTTTTTTTTTTCCACTCTATAAATAACTCTTGGCAGGCAGAAACAACCTTGATTGCATGAGATGAAGTAGAGCAACCAGCAGGCTCTACAGCAGAATAAATGGCACTGTGCCAAGAGCTTCATCAAATGAATAATAGCTTCCACTTGACAATCAGTAAAGTGCCTCTTCTCCTGTGGATTTAGTTTTTAATGATGATTAGAGAGGATGGGCCCCTAAAATTTCTCTGGTAGAAATGACCTCCTATTAATTTCTGTTACTTGAAATGCTGAATTTCAAAGCTATTTTACAGCTGCAAAACCAAAGGCACTGACATAAAGGAACTATTATCTTTGTAATTGTAGCAACAAGTACTAAATTTGTCATTGATTAACAGAGACTTTTTAACTTTATAATCCTTCTGTTGGCTATGTCCCTTACATAATGTTCTGAGCCTTCCAGATTGCCGTCCTTTGGAACTAAAATGTTTGTTAGAGTGTGAAAGTATATCTTGTGGACTAGAAACCCTTTCTATACTACTGCCTTTTTCTAATTTAATTCCTTCATGTGTTTTTTTCTAATACTTGGTATTGATCCTTGTGGTATCAAAGGGCGTGTGTGAGTGCGTGCGGCGTGGAGAGCCCTTCCCGGGGGTGTACTCGGGGTAGGTGTGTGCTGTGTCACTGGGGTGCCTCACACACACCCAGGACAAGAAAGTAAATCCCGGTTGTCATTTTCCCCATGAATTAAGGGACCTTCCCTGCTCCACTGAGTAAAGAAACGTGGGGATTTAATGCAGAAGGAGTTTAATTGCCTTGAAAACCTGGACCTGCAAACACATCCCATGCCTCCGTTCTTTGTTTTGTTTTGTTTCAAGCGAAGTTGTAGAAAGAAACTTTGGCGAATGCCGTTACAGCCTCTGTGATGCTGTTTTAGCGGGGAGTTATCAGAAAGGCTGATGAGGTTTTACCTCTTGATTAAAATGTAGGAAAAAATTACAGTCTAGTCTAGGCTCCTGTCCTTGGGCTGCTGCTGGTTTGGGACAACACATGCTGCACAGTGTTTAGTAACACAGCGTAATTTTACAAAGCTATAAACCACTTTGTACGATCACCCCGGTGTTTGAAATGTCCCGGAGGTGCCCGTTTCCCTGCTATCAAGGAGCCAAGACACGCCCCAGGTCCGTGTCACTGTCTGTGCCCATGGGCCAGGCTGCCCGGAGCTGCCGCCCCTCGCCCGGCAGCAGGAGTGGAGGCCAGGACCCCCTTCTCCTGCCCTGACCTGGACTCGGGGCGGGCAGGCTCCCTGGGAATCCTGGCCCACTCTCCTGCTCCCTCGGGAAGGGGCGAACAGGGCAGACCAGAGTAAGAAAGAAGGAGCAAATATTAATTAATGGTCGTACGGCACAAGGCTGTTACTAAGTGAGCAAAGTAAGTGCTTGAGGGAGGTGAAATAAACTTTCTTTTTCACATCCAAAGGGGGTTTTGGAGGGCTGTCTCCGTGTGCCATGCTGTGGTGGAGCACTAGCAGGGGACAACGTAGGGAGTATTACAGTGGGAAGTTTTTGTCCGTGTGGGTACTCAGCCGTGTTACACCACGGGATGTGACAGCCTCGGCGTGTCTGCCTTGACCACCTGCATCCTGAGCCCTCCGTGCTCCTCTGAATTGTGCTGATAGGAAGCTTTGACAGCTATTGATGGCACTTAGGATAACGCTGCAGGGAAAAAATTGTGAGAAAAGACTCAAGACCACTATCTAAATTTCTGGATGTGAAGTTAGGATGGGAGGAACCACTGAAAAAAAAAAAAAAGAGGCAGTCAGTGGTAACTTGCTTAGGATATTTTTAAATATTTTGTGATTAATTTCATGTTTTTGCTTTACATTACATTTTTACTATAAATGATCACATTTTCATAGTAAAAAACTTGCTTTGAACAAAAAATTGGAACTCTTCATTTAGACTATTGAAACTGGATTTTGAATTGGATATTGAAACTGGCAATTTGTCATAACCAACCTTTTTCCCTACACAAAAAATCAGTGTTGATGAATCAGCATATTTTTAAAATAAACTTTTCTCTAAAAATTCTTGGCAAGCAACGTAAGCATACAGAGCAGAACACGCAAGCAGAGATAGTAATTTGTTTCTGGAATGGGTCATTCTATATGGGTACCGTGGGAGTTGGGATTTTCTTCAGTTTTGCCATGAGTGAAAATTATTTTGCAAATCTTTTCTGTAGATATTTGTTTTGGCTGCCTTTGCTTGCTGCATCATATTGTGTGTTTTGCCAAGTCAACAAAATAACTCAAACGAGGCATTTTGGAGTAAGAAAGAGCTTTGTTTGCAAGTTCAGATGTCGGGTGGTGTGAACCTTGCCTGTTATTTGCATAAAAGGTGCGGTGTCTGTGGTACCTGCTGCTGTGAAGTTACACGACATTTCTGCGGAAAGCAGGCTGTCGAGAACAGCAGGAGAAGGGTGAGGTGGTGGTTCCCCCATGGTGTGAGCAGCTGGGGGATCCTGGCTCTCCCCGGGGCCGCAGGAGAGCCCGGTGGAGAAGGCTGGGCTCCGTCCCTGGGGCGGGAAGGGACGGGCGGTGCGGTGCTGGTGGGCTTGCTGGGCGCCTTGGGCAGCGGAGGGGCGGTGGGTGCTGTCTTTCGGACACAGCAGTCCTGCCGGCCATTACTCACTTCTGGACACCGTCGGGCAGTTTGCAGGTGTCCGGCGGCGGCTGTCTGCAGCACCAGATGTCACATGGATATGCCCAGAGCATGTTTGCCGTGATGAGTTCGCAGCAGGGGGACTCGGTATCCTGGGGACAGTGCATCATCCTAGAAGCTGCTTTGCTCACTGGGCTGTGGTGTGTGTCTCCACCCAGCCTTTGCAATGGGGTTCAGTCTGTTTTTTTCTCCTTTAGCTACTGGGACCACTATTAAACAGTTGCACAATTATGTTTTTCTGATTATTGGCAGAAGTTGGCTTTCACTTATCAAGTAGTGCCCTATCACTTCAGCTAGAGCTCTCTCACAAATGGTGTGTGATCAGCTAACGCATTTAAATTACATTTCTATGCTATCAGACATGTACTCCAGGGAAGTTCCACTAAAACCATTGGAGCTCTTATCGAGGTATGGAGAACCCAATAGAATATCCAATGCTGACAACACTGAAGTGCTTTTGTGAGATGCCACAACACTTCAAAAATCTTTTCCTGCTTTAAATTCATAGGAATATGGCACTGTCTTGTACAGTAACCGTTAGTAAATACTTCTTTCACCACAGTGACGCGTGTGTGACCAAGGCAGCACCGAGCCAGTAAGGTTTGCGGTTGAGGGTCTGGGAAGGAAAGCAGAGGCAAAGATGTGTTCAGAAAGTCAGGTATCACTAGCGGGAATGACTTCACTTCTCAACAGGCAGAGGCTTTGTAGCGCACACTGTAGATCTACAAAGTTCCTACTCAAACGAGATGGTAGCAAGAAGAGTGCTTTTACAAAGTCCCTCCTATTGGTAAATGTTCTTTGCATACTCATGCATCTTCAAGAAAATCCGGCATTTTATTTAGAAATTCACGACCCATTTGTCCTTTCTTTTTGCGCCTTCATCAAGGAAGGATGTCCTGGTATTTACAGTGGGCCTTCAGTGTAAATTCTGGCTCTGTCGGGACACGCTTGGGAAGGCTGTGGCAGCCTAATGTTTGTGCTTTAATATAAAATTAGATACACCTGGGCTATCTCAAAAGCACTAGCATTGTCCATGGAACTTTAAATCACTGTACAACTGTGAAAACCAAATCAGGTTGTGGGTAATACCCTACCAGGGCTGCTGACAACACTCTGAGTCAAATTCAACCCAAATATGTTGAAGTTTGAATTTATTGTCTCAAGTTATGAGTATAGCTTTAACTCAAGACAAAGACAAGCGCCGAAACCAGGTTAATGTGGCTTTAAAGCTTGTGGTGGTTTTTTTTTCTGTTTAAGTTTAGTTGAATAAAATAATGAAAATACTCAGTAGGAATGATTAGCTTTAAAGTGCTTTATTCCAGTACTGTGGTTTGGATAATTTGTGGCAGCCTGGAACTCAGAAAGTGGTCAAATAGTTTATTGCAGGTATTAGGAGTAAAAATCAACTTTAGAAACCAGCCCCTTGAGAAATTCTTGTGATTTCGTCTGGTGGAAACTAATCGGACTCATTTGAAAAGCTTTGTCACAATCGTGGATGTATTTTATAGGTGGTCAAGTTTTAGAGATAATTCATCATATTTCACAAGAAATCTAACTCATCTGCATGTGTAAAAATCTACTTTTTATAATCATTAAGAACAACTGTAGTTATTTTTCTTGAAGATTCTTCTCTTCCAGTCTCTGTTTTCTAGCTGCCTTAAAGAAACAAAAGCAATTGGTTAGTTGTTTCAAAGACTTGTAAAGTCCTGAAGTCCTCTGAAATCTAAACATGCAAGAAGAAGGAATCAAGAGTTGAGCTTCCCACAACAGTCTCCCAACAGCTTCCTCAGCTGGAAACAGACGCGCTCAGAAGGTTTGTACCGCTGCAAGTTGTGAGCTGCTATATGTGTTGCAAAACAGAATTGTAGTCTTGAGGTTCATTCTTTTCTTAACTACAGCTGATTTTCATGTTACGGAGCAGATCCTTCTCAAACAGATGGTCATAGACTTATTTTATCAGCAGGAGATAAAGCCATGGAAATTTCAGAAAATCCGAATGTAAGTGGAATTGAATCTACTTTTTTATTACTTCGAATTTAGCGTATTTCCTACAGGTTTTACAGGACCGAGCTATATTTAGCCACCAACATGAGAGACGTTCTTCTTGGGGAATGAAATACGTGTTAACAAATTACAATAAAATGCTCCATCAGAGCCTCTGCAAGGATCTGAAGGGCTACTTGATAATTTTTGATGCCCAAGACTTCTATTTCCTCTTAATAGGCAGATTTTTTCTTTGCAATACACACAAGATCTTGAAATTAACAGAAATTCAACCAAGTAAAACCAAAGACAGAAGTGAAAAATGAAGGGCTAGATCTTCAGATGCTGTTAATTAGCTCATTTCATTAACTTTGGTGTAGCTTTTGAGCTGAGGGAGGTGGACTCTGGTGTATCTATAGCCCAGAGTGCCTACATCTACCCGTGAATTAGCTGGCAATCTTAACTGAAATGAAAGCCAAATTATTTATGCATTTGGCGTAATACCTCCACATCACTGCTCCAGAAGCATTTGAGATGTGAACTGGAACCCTGGAGAACTGTCTGCATTTGAGGTGGATTTAATTAGCAGTGTCTCCTTCCTTGGAATGGCAGGAGGTGAATCCTGCCCTTGCTGCTGAAAAGGTGACGGGGGTTTGTCATCATTGACCAAATGGCAGCAAAGTCTTTGTTGACTTCGTCAGACTTTTACTGGTGATGCAAAAGCTTCTTTTACGAGACTGCTTATGGATCTTGGTTTCTCCAGTGTGGTGTTCCTGAAAAAGTGCTTAAAAAGATGCTTAAACCTCATTGAGGACAGAGTTTAATCCTTGCTGTTCACAAGTGATTACTTCTTGCTACAGGACAATTGGCTAAAATACCCTAATCGTTTCCTGAAGTCAGTATGAATTTGTCTTGAACTGGTGAACTGCAAAGCCGTAGTATGTAGCAAGAGGGATGGAACAATAGTTATTCCAATATTCCTGAGGAGCCCTGAGTAACAAATGAACATGTTTAGGGCTCTGCTTTGTTAATATGGGAGCAATAATAGAAGTTAATTGTGAAATTTAAGATCAGAACTTGCTGCCCTTGCTCTGGCTGTGGTAATCAAATGATTATATTTCCCCGGTATCATCATACTGATCTTCCAAAATGTGAAAGCAGTACATGATGCAGCTCAGTGACTCACCCCAAAGAAAACAATGCTTAATTATCTTTAATAAAAGCTGCATTTTTCAGGAAATTTAAGCCCCAGAGCAGCCATGTTGAGGCAATCTGGTATTTATCAGTGAACAAGGCCCCTTGTGGGGCATGTAAGTGTTTGCCACGATGTGTGGGGAAGAGCTGATGGATCCCTGACTGTCCGCATCTGTGGGTGGGTCTCTGGAGGGTGCTCAGCCCTGGCCACCCCCGATGCTGCTGCCTCCCTGATTTAATCCCCCTCTTTGCCCGTGTTTTACTGTGCATTTCAGGGAGAGCACAGACAGCAACGAGCTGTTAGAAAACCCTACCCACTATAGAAAGCTGCAGCCACTTGAGGACCCACCAAAATTTAGGCTAATTATTTGCTAATTAATTAGATGGCAGAGGTACCTTTGAGGAAAAAATGCATACCCAGGACCCCCGCTGGTAGCAGGGCTGTAATGAGCTGAATCCTGCTCGCTGTGGCTGTGATGTGCGAGCACCTCCGTGAACGGCTGGTGTGTCACCAGCTCCGCGTCACTGTAGCCTTGTTCTGAGGCTGCCCAGATATCTAAGAAGCCCTCTGCCCCTTGCTCAGTCACACATATGAATTGTCTGGTAGCAGCAATACTTGACCTCTTCTTGCTACAGACAAAGCTGATGTCTCCTGCTCACCAGACGCAGCTGGTTCCTCTTGCTCCTGGGACTTCCCTTGACCTCTCCCTGCATGGTACCGTCCCCTTGCTCAGTAATGAGCTCACCGAGTGAAAAATACAGTAAAAGCATGGTTTTTCCTATTAACAGAGAAAGAGCTCTGATGGGTCTCACAGGTTAGATTCACTGGAAATGATATGGCCCCAATCTTCAAACAGCATGTAGTCCTTGTCCCTGAGTGCCCTGCACTCTCCTTGAGGCTTCCTGGGCCGGTGCGGTCTGTGGTAAAAGCGCAATAGAAGTATTGAGACATTGAAGTTATCCCATGTTGCTGCTCACAGAGGATGGCAGGGTGGGTTGCAGCCACCCCTCTGCACTTGGTGGCCCTGCAGGATGGCGAGGTGTTACACTGGAGCTCCTGGGGTGCTAGTGGAGAGCTGCAGCGTGCTCCCTTCCCTTCGAGGGGTCAACCACTGCTTATGTCTCCGTGCGAGGCAGGGAAGAGCAAAACCACAAAGTTGTTTCCCAAACCCCTCCAATCACTCTCCTTGCTCTGGCACTGATTCTTAAGGCAGTGCATACGCTTCCCTTTGCTTCAGTGGGACTTCGGTATGTGTTTAAGGTTAAGCACATGCTTAAGTCCTTTCCTGGGTTAGGAACCACTGAAAACAGATAAAGTGTCTTGTACAAGGGTGTGCAAGCCAAAGGGATGGTTGCCATGGCAACAGCTGAAGAATTCCCCCAGTGCAAAAAGCTGGAGTACAACGAGGAGAGGAGTGCTTCTTCCCACCTTGCTTGTCTGGCTGACGGCTTCAGGCACGCTCAGCCAGCCTCTGGATCCTCCAGACCACTCAAACGTGGGCAGCTTTCACACCTTGCTCAGTGCTGGATGAATGGTTAGAGACATCAGAGCGTATGTCTTTTTTTGGTCACTTTTGCTCATCACTGTATTATATTAATGTAATCTCCAAGTGGACCAAATTTAGCTTTCACTCAGTAATTTTTCGTGTAATTGTTCCTGTCTATTAGGTTAATTGTATGCATTTTATCATGGCTTTGTCTCTAACCAGAGAAGTACCCAGTGCAGTCCAACAGGTTCTCAAGAAGACCACTATGTGTCCTTCTAAACTGACAAGTTTGCATGCTTTTTAAACATAGTTGTTGTGGGTACTTTTGTCTTTGCCCAACAACGTGTAGAATCATAGAATATCCTGAGCTGGAAGGGACGCGTGAGGACCATCAAGTCCAACTCCTGACTCCACACAGGGCAACCTAAAAGATAAACCATGTATCTAAGAGCATTGTCGAAAGACTTCTTAAACACTGACAGGCTTGGGGCCATGACCACTTCCCTGGGGAGCTTGTTCCAGTAGCAACAATATTTTACTTAGGGTGCTGATTCTGATGGAAGCTTGTAATCCAGAAAATCACTTCAGCAAAGCGTTACCTCAGCAAAGCTTTACTTAAGTCTTAGATTTCTTTATTTAACTCTTGTCCCTCTGTAATATGCTTTACACACACAAAAGGAATCTTAAGTTTTGTTTGCAGAGAACTTTTAAAGAGAGTGAATGAAGAACCAAGTTTGCTTTAAAGACTGCTCCCCTGGGACAGCATTATTGACCCAGACTTGTTCCTCTCCTGGCGGTACGTCGCAGTCTCCAGATGATAGCCTGGAGTGACAGTGTGAGCCGTCGTCTTCTGAGACGCACTTAGGAATTCTCCAGGATCCCGCTGGTCTCAAACGGGGAAGGTGGAAGAGATGTGCTGAGTCCTGTGATCATCTCTGCTGGGTTCAGGTGTGAATATCTGCTTTTTCACGTGGATTTTGTAAATGCTGTGTGCGCACTACTATGAATAACAACACAACCTAAACTCATTTTCGTTCCCACTGTTGATTCCATTTTTTTCTTTGTAGTATCCTTTAGCAAAGATAAGCTTTTACTTTTGTGTTGAGAAACAAACACTCAGATAAAATCTCTCACAGCATTAGTAACTAATAATTTTTTTTTTATTATCGTAAGTAGCAAGTACGCAATGATCTGTGTTGGTATTAGGCAACTATTCTGTAGGTAAGGGTGCAGCACTCGCGTATATAGCCTAGTTCCTGTGGTTTAGAACCAGTAGAAGTAATGAGTGGTGACTGAGGCCGACTCTTTCGTTCAGCTGTTAACATTAGCTTTTAACACTGAAAAGCAAATAGGGGCCTGGCAGTCAAAAATGCTGAATAAATTGAATTTTACAGGAGATGCCATGATGAACAATGCTATTGTGACCTTGCTGTTTATTGGGCTGGGTTTGCAATACCACAGTGTTTTGAAAAAATCATTTCCATATGAGTATTGGTGTGAGATTTTACTTTCTGAACATATCTTCCTCAGTTTGTCATGGTTTTCACTGCCATGGAGCTATGAGTAGGAACCTATCTGTTTTCAATTGGTTGCCGGAATGCTCACATACTTAGACTGCGCAGTTAGAATTGATTTATTTTGTGGATATGAAGTTGCAGTTATGAAGTTTTATTGAATAGTCATCATTGGTAAAGAAAAAGCTCAGACACACTGCAGAGAGATGAAATACCTCTGAACCCATGGGCTTTGGTCTGAGTGATGAAGTCAAGCGCCGTCTTCTATCATCTGAGGAGAAGGGCCTGGGACGCTCCATTGTCAGCGTTCTAGGAGATCTCCCTTTCATACTGAGTGTTGTGGGGTAGGTGGTAATGGATGTTTGATGGAATATTCTGAATAAGGTCAAAATCGCCCTTTGCTTTTCTTGCCGTAGCCCGTCCTTAGCAGGAGCTCTGTTTGTTAGCCGGGGTACCACCACGCTGCGGGTCAGTAATCTGAGCTGGCCGCTGATGGGTACAGCTAGAGGGTAGCTTTAAACATTTCCGTGCCTCTGCTTTTCTGGTGCTTCTTGCTGGGCTGTGCCTGCCTTTGGGCACAGGTTAGGTGTGGAGAATGGGCTTGTGTTTGGCGAACAAGCCAAAGACTCTGGACATCAAAGTTCAGTCTGCTGCTGTGGCATGACTTTACCCGTGCCCTCGGTAAATCATTTGGCTACTTGCTATGCCTCCGTTCGCATTCTGCGGAATGGTGCACGGCCTTACCTCTTAGGGGCTTTATAAGGAAAAATGTACCAAATATGGTGAGCTGTGCAGCTTCCATGGCAATGCAAAGTACTCCACAAGTCCTGGAACCACGGTCTGGCCTCCCCTGGGTCCCCTGGGCGTTTTGCTTCTGCTGATCATAGCAGGAGTTCACAGTCGCTCAGCGCAGAGGAAAGGTTCACATTAACAACTGTGTATTTCTTGTGCTCACATTCGTCTGTCATCTTTGCTCAGTCTCCCAGCACGATTAAGTCATCCAGGAATGGGTTGAAAGAGCTGGGCTTGTAATTAAAACAGGAACGCATGCGTTTGCTTTTACCTGTTGCAGAACATGAAGCGTAGGGATGTAAGAAGTGAATTGGATGTGAACTTCCAGGAGGAATTGCGTAATCATTTTAGCGATGCTGCTTTCAGCTTGCTCTCTTGCTTTCAATGCAGCTATGGGGTTACCAGAGGATTGTTCTCCTCTCTGTGACCGTTGGGATCCTGCGATTTCGATGACATTTCCTTTCACTATCTATTTCTCTTCTATTAATTTGTAAGAGCGTGTAAGTTTTTAGTTTGTTTAAAGGAGTCCTAGTCATGTTTTTCCCTCAGATTCTTTCTCAAGGAATCAAAACTGAAAAGAACAGAGTCTTGACAGCATTTTGGCTCCAGTCTTTGGCAGGTATTGAGTAAAAATGTGGTGTGAAAAGTGTAAGCTCACACTATTTACATCTACAGTGAATAGCTGATAATGGATTGCAGTATTAGGCCAAGAGCCGGGTCCTGCATTTGGGTCACACCAACCCCATGGACGCTCCAGGCTGGGGCAGAGTGTCTGGAGAGCTGCCCAGGGGGAAAAGGACCTGGGGGCGTTGGTCAACAGCGGCTGAATACGAGCCAGCAGTGTGCCCAGGTGGCCAAGGCAGCCAACAGCACCCTGGCCTGTACCAGCAATAGTGTGGCCAGCAGGACTGGGGCAGTGACCGTCCCCCTGTACTGGGCACTGGCGAGGCCCCACCTCGAGGGCTGTCTCCAGTTTTGGGCCCCTCACTCCAGGAAAGACACTGAGGGGCTGGAGCGTGTCCAGAGCAGGGCAACGGAGCTGGGGAGGGGTCTGGAGCACAAGCCTTGTGAGGGGCGGCTGAGGGAGCTGGGGGTGTTCAGCCTGGAGAAAAGGGGGCTGAGGGGAGACCTTCTCGCTCTCT
>VWZL01002517.1:247021-267900 GCA_013396915.1 Stercorarius parasiticus
ATGAAGAAAGGCTGAGCGATTTGGGTCTCTTCATTCTGGAAAAAAGATCGCTGAGGGGGGATCTTATCAACGCTTATAAATACTTAAAGGGTGGGTGTCAGGAGGATGGGGCCAGGCTCTTTTCAGTGGTGCCCAGTGACAGGACAAGAGGTAATGGGCACAAACTTGAGCATAGGAAGTTCCACCTAAACATGAGGAGGAACTTCTTTCCTGTGAGGGTGGCAGAGCCCTGGAACAGACTGCCCAGAGAGGTAGTGGAGTCTCCATCTCTGGAGATATTCAAGCCCTACCTGGATGCGTTCCTGTGCAACTTGCTCTAGGTGACCCTGCGCTGGCAGGGGGGTTGGACTAGATGATCTCCAGAGGTCCCTTTGAACCCTATGATTCTATGATTCTATGTGGTGCTGAGGGATGTGGTTTAGTGGTGGGTTTCGCAGTGTTAGGTTAATGGTTGGCCTCGATAATCTTAAAGGTCTTTTCCAACCTAGACAATTCTGTGATTTTGTGATTCTATCATTCTATGTGTATCAGTTGCCTTTTGCAGCTCAAACCCCATTGTTTGCAAATGTCTGACTGCTGGAGTTCTCTGGGTGAGTTTCTGTCCGCGGATGCACAGTTGGTACCTAGTTAGCTTCTCAGAAATGTCTGTGATGCCAGCTGGTGTTTTCCTGGGCGAGCAGTGGAAACCCCGGGGTCATTCCCTACGACACGTTTGCGTGTGCAGGCGTTCCGTGCCCGTGCTCGGTGCCCAGGTGGTGCCGTGCCCGCTACCAGCCTGCCCAGTGCGAGGCCGCCCTGTCTCCCTGGGATCTCCCAGGCACCAACATCAGCAACCCACCGCTCAGGCTGACCCACAGGTTGTCCTTAGATACGACTGTACCTTGGATACACTTTGTAAGAGCTCAGCCGCCCTCAAAGGCCTCCGTGAGAGGTTTTGATACCTGGTGCTTGCAAAGCAGCCACCCGAAGCTCTGCTCTGAAGGCGTCTTCACAGAGCACGGTGCCAGCGCAGGAGAACGGGGTAAGGCCAAGGTGTCTGGTACTGCGGTCATTATTCGCATGTGTTTTACCTGCTGCTTTGGGTGTATCGCAGTCACCCTTTGAGAGTACAGCTCATGTTAAAAGGGCAACTGTAGTTTGCGGTATGGAAAGATGGGCAAAATACAGCACCAAAAAATGGGGGATATGTTTAAAGTCACACAGAGAATCTACAGGAAAGCGAAATACAGAAATCAACTCTCCCAAGTCCTGGGCCTCAGCTGGAATCACAAACCTGTTTCACTCTCATTTACTTGTATTGTCATCAGGAGCTGATTTATTAAAATCCCTAAAGATCACAGTGCTCCCTATAGTAAGAATGAGACAATGCAACAAACTATTGTCTGCTGTACTTGCCATAATCTGATATAATTGTTTTTGTTAGCGTTTATGTTTATTTATATACCTAGGAAACTCTTTTTACAGTTTACTTTTGCTTGCTCCAATTGTACATTCTCAGTCAAATAACTAAACCTTGATATCCCACTGGAAACCACCATCTATCCTCAGTTTACTCAAAGAATGACCTCAGCGCGAGGAGTGTTTTGGTATAGACCCCTCGCTCCGACTACGCCAGCGCTCCAGCCTGGATGTAGTGCTGTGTTCTGGGAACTGGGACAGGCCTCTCTGCCACGGCTGTGCATTGGTTGTTGTTGGCACACGGATCCGAGCTGCTGACGTAGTAGAAGAATTCAGAGCCATCCTTGTTAATGTCAGACAAAAGATCGGTGAGATTTGCAGAACAAAAGAAATATTTGTGTTTGTGAAATGTCCTACTCTTGGTTTTGTCCTTAATCCTTTTTCTGGTTATGAAGGAAATTGTGGTTTTCCCTTCAGAAGGACCCAGTGCTCAGATAACGGAGAATCCTGCTCTGGGGGCTCCATCTTCATCTTTGACAGCCTCTGATGTACGAACGTCCTCTGATGGACGAACGTCCTTTATGAACGTGAGTAGCCACTTTGCTCGCATTCGCTGAATGCGTTTGTCATCCGGAGCCACGCTGGCAGCGAGTTCCTCAGCAGAACCGCCTGGCGAGTGAAGAATATCCCTGTGTGGTTTTTGGAGCTTCCCACAAGGTGATTTCAGCCGGCCCTTACCGCCTTGCTGGTGGCAGTGAGTGCCTCTCGCTGTCACGCTGCCCCCCAGGCTGCCCTGACCCAGGCTGGGCTCCGGCCCCGCTCTGCCAGCGGCACCTGTCTGCCCGCAGCCCTTTGGGAGGTCACTGGCTTTCCTTGGCATGGAGCTGCCGCCCTGACAGCGTGCAGGCGCACCAGCCTTTGATCCTGCGGCCACGCCAGGCTCTGCCGCTCTAAAGAGTCAGCAGAGATTTTGTCGCTTTTTAATTATTTCCGCCACAGCTTTCATTTTCATTGATAACAGTGGGTGACCCTTGTTCAGATGCAGGGGGGAACAATTTTAGGGAAAATACAAGCGCTACTCTTTCACCTGCTCTGGAAGGAGGAGGGGAGGCAGCCGGAAACAGCACAGAAATTAATGAGATGGCAAAGACGTGCGGAGTTGGCTTGTGTGCCTCCTTGACAGCAACAGCATCTTAACGTGGAGTTGCATGAGTGGGGAACGGTTTATGCATTGCACAGAAAGGATCCCAGACCTGACCCCAGGAGCCGTGTCTTTCCAGGGCTGGAGGAGGAGGAACAACGACACCCTGACAAGGCTAGGTGACAGACATGGGGCTGCCGCAGGCTCCCATGGGGAGTGCTCCTGGGCGCCAGGTGGGGTGTGCCCGCACTGGAGGCCACCACCGCCATGGCCACCACCACCGTGGCCACCACCACCACCACGGCCTCCACTGCCACGGCCACCGCTGCCACGGCCACCGCAGCTGGGGACAGAAGAGCTTGTGCTGCGCAGCACCAAGGGGATTCAGCCAGTGCCACAGCCAGGAGGAAACCCAGCCTGGCCTGGGGGGCTGTGGGGGCTGCGGGGAGTGCCCATGTCCGCAGAAAACAACCGGGTTCAGGTTCAGAGATTTTCTTTTTTCCTTATTGGACTCAAAAACTGGAAAAAAAGGAAAAAGAAAAAATGTTTAGTTTTGGATTTTTTTATGCTTTTGCCTAACTATAATGGAATTTATGAACACATACCTGAAATTATTTAGCTAAACATTTTTCACCCAACTCTAATTTTAATATTTTAAGCTTGTATTAAAATGGAAACTACTGAACAAACATTTCTGAAGTGCCACATCCGTAGCTGTGAAGATCAACATCTTTTCCACAGAGAGGTAGTATTGCTTGCGCCTGTCATTTCAGATTTGACTTCTGATCTTTAAAAATGCATTTTTCCAATGAATTTGTGTACTACTTTTAATTTTCTATCCTCTACATTCATAATAGTCATAACAATTCCAAACAATTATTCTAATAGTAGTACAAAGAATTGGTGTTTGTTATCAGTTGTAGGGAGAATCAGAGACATACCTAATACGAAACTCACTGAAAATAATGTGTCTCTTTATGACAACTGAATCCAAAATAGGTGGCTTTGGATTCAGCTGTTTGAGTAAGAACCTCTGTTCAATTTCTCGTAATTCTTAATTTTCATATGACTCATTTTTTATTTAATTTGTGAAAAATTAATTTCATAGTTTTATTTTCATCCTTACTACTTCACCTTAGCTCTTTAATTCTGCAAGAGACGAGCTTTCCCTTGGGTGTCCTGGCAGGCCCCCGGCTGTGCTGCCAGTGGAGGGGAGGCTCCGAGGAGGAGCTTTGCGCCTGCCTGGGGACTGGTCATTTCCTATTTTTAATCACTCCAAGCTTCAGTAACTGTGTTTTTGGGGGGTTATTTTTGTTTTCGCCCTGATGGGGCAGAGCATCAGCTCATCTTGGCCGTCACCCTGCCCATCCCCGTGTCTGGTGCGCAGTCGAGAAGCGCCGTGGGCTTGGGAGCAGTGCTTGCAGCCGGGACACAGACACTGTCCCCCCGAGCACAGCGCAGGGTTTATTGCTCAGGCACGTTACTCCTGGCAGTGCAGTGAGGATGTCATTGTAAGCTACCTCTGAATACTCCTGTACCTGTTTCAGGGCCAGGCTTGGCAGAGCCCCAGGGCACTGCCGTGTCTGTGTGGGGTCGCTGCCGCGGGGCGACCAGTGGCCACGCTGCTGCCGCCCCAGTCCTGTGGCTCCCGCGTTGCAGCCGGAGCTGGTGCTGGCCCTGGCACTGCTGCCCCTCCAGGGTTCCTCAGGTGTTTGTAACCTGGTGGTGTTTTCTCCCTGGACCAAACTCTCTCAGCCTGGCTGTCCGTGGAGTTACTTGACTGTGTGTTACTTTACAGTGTGTTACTCAACAGTGGCCACTGTTCAAAAGGAGAAATTGCAGCTAATTTCTGGAGGAGAAACACACGTCTAATACTGGAAAGGTAAAAACACACTATACGGTTCTACCAGTCTGATCCTGGGCTGTAGTTCTGGAGTTCCCTCCCTAGCAGGCTGCTGGGGTGGGAGTACATCGATCCTCGGGGCATGATGACAGTCTGATTCACTTTAATAAAAAGGAAAGTTAGTTTTACAAAGTGTTCTAATTATCATTGCTAAAGGCCCTCGCTGCCATGTGAAAAGCCAGCTGGGGCCGTGCTTTGGCCGTTCTCGCAGTCGCAGCCAAGGTACGCGGCACAGCAGCAGAGTCACGAGCCCCGGGGAGAAGGGCAGATCTCAGCCTCTGCCTCTCCCCTCGCGGTTTTTATGTGGAATAGTTACACTTCCCAGAGTCGCAGCACTGAGCTGCTGCCAGCACCGCTGATTTCCTTGACATCATTTTGTCCCAAGGTTAATAATATCACACTTTTTTGTTTAAAACTACTAACAGCATTCTCAGTGTGCACCGGGACTCGGATGTCTGAATTACAATGTCAGCAGCCTCAGCTGTTTCACTTCTGTGGAATGAGCTGTAGTTACCAGAACCCAAATTACTCCCTCTGCTTCTGCTTTTCCTCAGATCTCTCCTGTGCTGCCTTTCTTGAAAATCAACCTGCAGGTCCCTTCCGTCTTTCCTTAGAGCCCGTTCCTGAAGCTACTGCGGACACAACGGTGTGAACTGGGGATGCTCACACAACCGCCTCGTTTATTAATTACGATCAAATGACATAGGCTGCAGACAGTGAAGACAAATAATGATAATCATCAAGCTGTTTCTCTTTCTTTTCAACCACTTATTTCTGTCAGTATTAAGAACTTGGGGTTTGGAGCTGAGACGCCTTTGCTGTGCAGCAGTAGCCCTAGCTGGCATGTTTGGGGCACAGCAAGGTTGTTTGCTTTTTTTTCTTAACTGGGTTTTGGAGATAGGTTTTATATCTCCCTTTGCCACTTTGATTGATTTGTCTTTATTGTTTGCCTCCTGATTTTTTAAAAAGTTTCCATCTTACTACTTTCTGACCATATTTCGAAAACACACGCGCTAGAGATTTTCCATGACAGAAAATTCAAACTCAGTACAAAGATTTCTTCTTGGGAAATGGCTGAGGGAGTAGGTTTTGCTGTGTGTCCTGAGGATCAACAGACCTGGATCCCCATCAGTCAATGACAGGAGACAATTCCAGCGTCAGGGGGCTGAAAAACTCCATCTTCTGTTCCAGAATAGTTGGCAATGGCAATGAGCAGTTAGATGGTATGGAAATCCCAGGATCTCTCAATGCCTGTGCTGTGTAAGACCCTAATTAGATTAAAGCAGAGTGAAGGATGAGGGAAGATGTTAAGGGGAACTAGGCTGAAATGACTCCGCTATTGACATACTCGCTTGAAGAAGCTGTGCTGTTTAGATTAACTTCAGTGAATGATAACCTTAGCTGAGAGATTTATAAAGATACGTAAGAACTTGTCTGGCGCTTTAGACTGTCTGAAATTTCTACCCTGAATTTTTTATTGGTTCCATCTCTAAAATAGTGCGAGCCATTTATATAACCCTCTGAACACCCTTGATATGGAGTAGCTATACATCCTATTCCTAAACAACTCAGCATGAGAAATGGTTTTTATTCGACTCCGCAAAGAGGCTGGAGAACTCCACAATGATATGTTGCAGACCCTTGAAAATTAGCAAAAGTGGAAAAAGAAAGGTAATGCAACAGTAAATCACAGATTCAAGGGGAGCGAGCTAGAATAGTAAATCCAAAATTATTGAATGAGCGTTCATTACTATGAGCTATGAGTGCTGTGTGATTAAAGAATTGGGCCAGATTTCCTGTGGTATGCTGCTATAATCACAATAATCGTATCACAGCTCTGTTAATATAATGCAGAGGAAAATGTGGGCCTAGAAATATTTGTGATTAGGCGTTAGCAACTCAAAGGAAACAGTGGAATTGTGTGGCTTCCAGTGACAAAGCTCCTGGTGAAGGCAGCAATTAAAACGTGTGTGGTGTGTGTTGCTCCCAGGAACAAGTTGTGCGGATGGGAGTGTCGGGGAGCAGGGAGGGCTCGGAGAACCTCATCCTGTTACGTTTGTCTTGCGTCAGGTCCCTCCTCCCGACCCTGACAGAGATTTGTGCCTGGTAATACCGCAGGGTTCAGTCCTTCAGCTGCAGAAGAAGAGAGAGCATCCAAAGTGAGTTACTCAGGAAGGCTCTTCAGACACTGGCAGCATCTGTGCAACATTCGTGTGTGTCGGCATGTTTTTGTAGCACCATGCCTACATACCTCCCGTTCCACCAATAATGGAATTTCAGCAAGTGGCTTTTAGTGATACCAGTAATTCCTTGTGTCTATAGGAAGCCCAGTGAACATGAACATGACAGGACAGGGAACTGCTGGAGAAGGTGCACCAAAGGGCTACAAAGATGATTAGGGGACTGGAACATCTCTCTTACGAAGAAAGGATGAGGGATTTGGGTCTCTTTCGTCTGCAAAAAAGACGACTGAGTGGGGACCTTATAAACACTTATAAATACTTACAGGGTGGGTGTCAGGAGGATGGTGCCCAGCGACAGGACAAGAGGTAATGGGCACAAACTCGAGCATAGGAAGTTCCACCTAAACATGAGGAAAAACTTCTTGAGGTGGTGGAGTCTCCGTCTCTGGAGACATTCCAAACCCGCCTGGACACGTTCCTGTGCCACCTGCTCTGGGTGACCCTGCTCTGGCAGGGGGTTGGAGGAGATGATCTCCAGAGGCCCCTTCCAACCCTATGGTTCTATGATTTTATGATTCTATGAATTGCAGACACCTGCGATTAATAACATCATTGGTATTACACGGTTGGCTAAGGCATGCATGTTCCTATCTTACGTGGCTTTCTCAGACCGGTGTGGGCAGTGGCCGTAGGGGTACTTGGGCAGTGTGTTTATTAGGTCGCTTCAGTTACCATCATAAAGGTCTACTCACGAGGATAACCTATAGCCATTACAAGGAGTTTTCAGCCTTACTCATTGCATGCTCTTTTGGAAGGATGCAGGCTAGCAAACAGTTACTTTTTCACTCCAGTATTAACCAGAAAAGCTGAAACCAAAGGTGAGAGAATGGATCTCTCAAAGTCTCAAAAGCAAAGATTTGTGTTTGCTTATGTTTGAACTCCCCGTGGAGTGGTCAGTTTGTTATGATCAGTAACTTCTGTTCATCTGATATCCTGAACCTTCTTGTTGAATCACTTTTCCTCTCTGATTTAGAGTTGTTAGTTCTTTTTTTAAGCTCAAGTTAACTCCAGCTGGCATTACGTGCCACTACATATTATGTTAGAAGTTTGTTTAACTCCACAGAGAAATCTGTGGTGACAGATTGAGCTCATTCATTTCACCTATTCTCCAGCTTGAGACTTTGCTAGCCATTTGGAGACCTGTTCCTCAACAGGGATTGTGGATGCTACCAGAAGAGTTAGGGTATTTGAAGGTGAGAGTCAACAGTCTCATGCTTTGCCAACTCTGCGTACTGCCAAAATAAAGCTATCATATTAAAGGAAAATGCACTCTAGACCTTTTTCGTATATTATGTATTGAAGCTAGAAATGACCGATACATTCAATGCTATGAAGTCTGGAACTAAACTCTGTTCTTCTTTTCTTCTTAAGACACTTTGTGGCCCTTCTTCCTAAGGAAACTTTCTGCTGCTATGCAGGTTCCAGCTGTTGGAGCTCTGCCTCCAGATGCTGGCAAAGTCAACACTGACCCTCGTTAATGCCAACGAGCGCTGCTGGCCAAGACCCCCACTCAAAGGGGAACAGGTACTCCTTTGCCTTTGAGCTCGTTAAAGGCTGCGTGGCTGAGCATGGCTGCATGCCAGCGTCTGCTGGCACGTCACCCTCTGTGGCAGCACCCACCTCGAGTTCAGCCCTGGGCTGTGACTGTGCTCTCAGAGACCGGGGTGCACCTGTACTTACTTCTCCATGGTGACTGCCAAAGAGACTCTGGCACAGGCCTTGTCAGCGTGTGATTCAACACCCTCTTCAGAGCGGGTGCCCACATGCTGCACTCTGGCCCGACAGCGCAGAAGCGGGGCTCACACAGTCCCAAGTTGTAGGTAGTTAATTGCACTGGGGTTTTGTGAGCCCACCAGGAGCTCATGTGCATTTAAACTACTCAGACCAGAGGTGACGCTGGTGTTTGTCTGCTGGGGATGAGCTGGAGGCCGAGCACCACCTGTCTGAGAAGGGAATGCAAGCTGGCTGGATGAGAGCAGGCTCCTGTCCTCAGGTGTGGGTGGCTGGGAGGAGAGACCACAGCTGGGAGAGGGAGGAACCAGTGATGAAGGGCCTCCAGGTGAGCCAGGCGTGGGTGGGTGGGGGAGTGTGGCGTGCTTGTGTGCTTCTCCGAGCCTTTCTCTTTCATCCTCTCCAGATTGTTCACTGTGTCTGCAAGCGAGTACGTTAGATGGGGACGTCTGACTCTGTTCTGCTGTTCCTGGAAAAGGATGTTCGTGATACTGGCAGCCACACGTGGGTAAGTTGCCCTCTGAAATGAGCTGTGCGGTCGTGGTGCCGGCTGTCTGGCCAGCCCTGCAGGCAGTGTGTTCTGGAGGTGGCACGGGCTGCGCTGGAGGTGCTTCTCTGCTCAGGGGCAGTTTACCACCTTTGCTACGGTGCCTTTTTTCAGCAAGGGGAATTTTCACTGTCTGCTTTGGATTTTACTTTGGTGTGAGATTTCCAGTCTTGGCCCTTGGGTAACCTGCCTTGTCTAAGAAGTGACGAGTACTCCCTGTCTGTGGATGTGGTCATGCCCTTACCTGAGTGAGCTCTGCCTTGCTGACATCTAAAAATGACAGGATTGGGATTCCTTCATATGTAGAACACTATCGATGAAGAAAAACGTGGAGGGTGCTAATCAGTTTGGCAGGTCTGACCATTTGAAGGAATGTCTTTAACGAAGAGCCGCTCAAGAACCGTGACTGGATCACAGGAAAGCCCGAAGTCTTAAAACAGACTTCAGAAACTGGTTGAAAACAGCACAAGGACAAACTGATGAAGGACTACTGCCCTGTCTGTCTGGTAGGCTTGAGGTGATGGTCTGGCATTGAGGTTCTTGTTGCAGGCAGGTCTTTAAATCCCGGAACTTCGCATACCTTGGTTAAACCATGGTAAACTATGATAAAAATTGGGTAATCTATCAATAATAGCTTTAATAGATTCTGGGGTAACACTTCTTTATTTTTCCTCTGGTCTGGATTGATGCAAATGGAAGCTCCTCTGATGGGCACCCAGTGACGCAGTGTCCAGTGACCAGAGTCGCTGCAGGGGAGGGAGAAGGCAAGGGGGAGTGGGAACCGGCTCTTGGGCTATTGAAAAGGGTGTTTGGAGCCCTGGCATCTGTTCCCGGTGTCCCACACTACTCCTGTAATGTGGGATATAAAAGTTGTCTTGCAGCCAGACCCATGAAGCAAAGATGTGGGGTTTTTTCCTGGGGAAGTGCCCAGAGGTTGGAGTCTGCAGTACCTGGCTTGTTGTTACCTGCGGGTAGGTCCAGGAACGCGCATCGGCAATATGTTGTTTGTTAAATGAAGGTTTACGCTCTGTGCCAGACTGCAAAAGTATCTGCGTGATGTGAGTCATTCCACCAGAAATAGACCCTAAATGACCAAAAGCTCGTTGGACTGTGTCAGGAATAAAGTTTGGACGGGAAACGGAGGTTTTTTGGCTTCAGCAGGCAAAGTGAACCCCTTGTGAAAAGAATTTGCCATTTCAAATGGAAAATGTGGAAGGAGGGAAGAATGCATAAATAATGCCAAGAAACAGACTCACTTCTCTGGCACAAAATACGAAGAAGTCGTTCCAGCTGATGATGGGGGACCCAAAAGCAATGTAGTGGTCAGAAGTCAGTAAACTGAGTTGTCTTTTCATTCTGGCTAGGATGTGTAATTTTTAAGTAGATTTTGAGGACCCTTCAGTATGTTATAAAATCCCTTTTGGGTGACAGGAGCAAGAACAAAAAGCAGATTCTAAGTTTGTCAGCCGCATGTATTCATGTTTCACTGGTGAAAACAAACAGAAGGGATGGTTCTTTTGAACTTGGGTGTAGGTGTATACAATGAGCTCATGTAGATCCAGGTGCAGCCATTAAGGAAACATTTGATACTGCTAAGTTCCTTCAACTTCAAATGCTGGTACTTATAGAAAGTGTGTTATTTAATGTAAGTGTAAATACCAGGCAAGAAAGGGAACTGCTTTTTATAGCTTGGGAAGTCATGTGCTTTCTCAAGGGTAAATGCAATTAACCATTTCATACACTTTGCACACAAGAAGAGGGTTTTAATGATGTAGAACCTGTGGCATTATCCCGCTGCTGATAGATGAGACTGCAGCATTGCTCACCTACCCAAAGCCAGGCTTGAACTGTCTTCTGCCCACGAAGCATAGCCCACCCCGGCTTCTGGGGCTGTTCCCAGCTGTTTCTTTGCAGAACTCATCTCGGTGGTTTTCCTGCCTTCAGACTTCGAACTCTGTCCTAGAACCAGCTTAGAGAAGTGCCGAAGCCATTCAGTGTGCGCAGGCGGCTGCGGAGCAGGAGGGAGGGGACAGTGGCCGGCCAGTGCGGGGGGTGGGGAGGTGGTCCTCGCAGGGACCCCGCTGGCCATGCCTGGGGCGAGCCGGCTGCCGCAGGGGCTCTGCTTGTTGCCGTTGGGCTTCAGCGTGGCACAGCCGGTACAGTGCCTGTGAGAAAGAGCTGATGGTTCGTGCTAGTGCACATGGTGAGAACCCGTCTGGGGCAAGCAAACTACTTTGGTGCGGGCTAAGCAAAACATTGGTATGGTATTAAGGAAGACAGGCCTCCCCCTGCACTCCAAATTAATTTGTTTCAATGTTTTACAGTAGTAATTAATATTTTTTTCCACAGTTTTGTCTCTTTTTTAAAATGACTTCCAACTTCTATCAGCCTCTAAAGTTGGTAAAGTATTAAGGCAGTAAAAAATCTTTGTAAAGGTGTGAAGTGTTGGGGGCATCAGCATAGTTTAACGTATTTGGGGGGGGAATTAGATGACAGATATTTGCTCCACAAAACTTTAGGCCAGACTCTACTGTCTGCAGATGTTTATCCTGTGAAATGCGGACACAAAATCCCTTCAGATTTTAAAGGCTGTGTTTTACACTTCAGTTTCTCAGTTCCTAGTATTACTCACAAGTATTGCCTAAAATTCTTACGTCCCCGCCTTCATTGACGTTTTTAGATCCTGAAATGTATTGATCATATCTCTTAAGTTCCTTTGTGCAGGACTAGAAATAAATTACCCTAGGTCAAGTTCTGTTTATACAGTGGACTGTTCTTGCAGAATTACCTTCTTGACTTAATAGCTTCCTTTTGGATGACATTTCTGCCAGAAAGAAGACAAATTGTCTAAGGTCAGCGTGCAGATCAGCTCAGAGCGTAGGAGGAAATTGTGGCGGATCAGGTAAATTGCGGCGGGGCTGGCGGGCAGCATGCCGACCGCGGCCCCCCTGGCACGGCAATGCGCCGAGAGAGCCCCTCGGCTCCCGAACGCCGCTGTGGTGTACTTTGTCCAGTTTGGGCTGGTCTTGAGGTTGTAGAGTTTTAACTGGTGTGGCAATCAGCGTAGCTATCCTGCCAGCTTCATGTTGACGCGTTCGCTGGTCCCCCAGACTCCTTGTATTAAACCTGGCAATTACCTGGCCGTATCCAACGTGGTCACGTTTCTCTGCGGATGTTACAAGGTGTAATTTTCCCCGCACCTTCCTTCCCGCTCATTCCTGCAACCTTTGAAATCATTGTCATGCAAATAGTTGGGAGCCGGCACCTCGCAGCCGAGCCTGCCCTCCTAACTGCCCAGCGCCTGCGATCTTGAGTTTGTTCCCTGATGTGTCGCGTCGGGGGGACAGGACTGAGGGACCTGGTGCAGATCCCACCATCCTGCGCACCGTGAGTTTGATGCTGTTCCATACGCATGTGTGTATGTATATATGCGTGTATTATAGAACACATTATGTTCTGTATAACGCATGTTAAATAGAACATGTTATCTATATAACATATATATATAAAATGTATTCCTTGTTTTACGTATATATAAAAACAAATAAATATGAGTTGATGGAGAATGGTTCTGCTGATGTTAGTGGCCTCATATCATACGAAATTCATGGTAGGAGAACCGTCAGGGCTGCAGGCACGGATCGGAGCGGCACCAAACCTGTGAGTTTTGCAGAGTTCTTAAAAAGCAAAGCTAGAACTTGCCTCCCGCCTGGCTGCTGATGTGCCCGGTTCATGGAGGGGGGGTTAGCCCACTTCTCCGATGCCTCGCTCGTTGCTGCACCTTAGCTCTAGTTAAAGTGCACCTCCAAAGCCCCTGCGCACAGGGGGGAACCTAAAGCACAACCGCGTCATATTTAAGACGATGGAGTTGGCTTTTCCCTTTGCAAATTCTTCTATTAATTCTGTGTTCTACGAGAGAAGAAATATAAAAGTCTCCTTTTAATTAAGCTCTTTATCCTTTGAAGTGAATTTTGGATTTTTTTTCCACGTTGGTGATGTAATTTACGTAAATAATCATCTATCTATGAAAGGAGTGTGTCTGTCAAAAGCTAAAATAAAAAACATCCGTCATTTTGAAGTGATTAACATTCTCCAGATGTTTAAATCATCAGATTTCAGGAGTTTCCCTTTGTTGTGATAATGATATAGTATCCAGAACAAGAATGTTTACTTTTTTCTATGGGTCAAACACAGATTTTTCACAATCCTATTAAAGCATGCAGTTTATTGTAATTGTATGTGCAGATGAAAGCATATGCAGTTATTATTATTTCCCTTAATTGTAAACTGCTGCTGGTAATTTTACTGTAAAGCTGAAACAAAAGGAGCGTACTTGAAAGGACCACCACTGCCCGCTTATGCGATCAATTTATGGATGTCAGGGCTGCACAGCGATGGTTATCCCTCTGCGAGGGGACCGGTGACATGCTGCCACCCTGCAGCGCTCCCCCCCGCGCTTCGGGGGGTTCTCTGGCGTACAGTAGATGTAGCTGATAATATTAAGTGACAGTTCTGAAATGCTGTAGTCAAATGTGTTCAGCTTTAGACTTTGGGGAGGAAATAAGACGTGCATTCCTCTCTAATGCCGTGGACCTCGTGGCTGATCAAGAGAGCTTGGCCCGGCCCCCGCCGGCCAGCTCGCTGTGGTAACTGGAGCCACAAAGCCGTGCTGGAGGAGAAGGGGGGGTTTATAGTCGAGGAAAATGGCTACACATGTACTAAATGGATCGTTTCCTTTCCCTTCTGTAGTCCTTCCCTTCAATTTGTAAAACCAGGAAACGTAGGAGAGGGATGTATGGATCTGGCGTGTCACCGCGCTGGCGAGCTTGTCTGAGAGCTGACAAAATACACCTGGATAAAACCCTGAGTGGGCTGATGGATGATGGCAACTAGCTGACATGTTTGGTTTTAACAAAATCTCTCCTGAAATACAAATTTTGAAAAAACTTCCACAAAAAATAATAAATAGTCATACCAGATAAATAACCGCTTTTTCTTCCCCAAGACTTCATTTGAGCTGAAACGTTAACCAAACAATTGTTCAAGATTTTTCATTTTTTTCAGTTGGTGGAAGGTTCTTGTCAAACGAATAGGTACGCGGCGCGGGAAGGGGGCGTTGGGTGGCGAAGGCGGGACGGGCTGTGGCTGTTCCTGCCCTCCAGCATCTTCCCCCGGGGCTTCTCTTACCCCCGTCCCTTCAGCAGCTCCCTCCAGGCTTTCCTTGGAAGGAGCCCCAAACCTGTCGGAGTGATTTCTTCCTTGTCCCACCCAGAACTCGTGTTTCCCTACGGCTGTGCTTGGCTGGGGTCCGGGCGGGGGGAGCGCAGCCTGTGCCAATCTCCAGCGCCTGCTGCGGAAAACGCGCCGTTTCCCAAGCATTATTTCATCCCCTCGCTGGCCCCGACACCGCTGCGGAGGGGGAGATAAGTGAAAGCTGCGTTTTGTGGAAGATGAGAAACCAGAATTTCTCTCTGTTTCTCTCCAGGGGGCCCCTAAGACACTATACACGATTAACTCTCTAAAATGTTTGTCTGTTGGTTTTTTTTAATCTGGCTCCTCAGATCTGATCTTGCCTCTGGCAAGGTGGAAGAGAAAACTCACCAAAGTATGGCTTTTTAAAGGTCTAAGCTGTCCTGGAGTAAGTTTTCTGTGGCGTGCGACCTTTACGGGGTTGTGGATGTACTTGCTTAGGGTGGCCAAAATAATTTATTAAGGGCTTTAAGATGTGTTTGCAAATAAAACAGCTCATTCCACCAGAGACTCGCTCTGCAGCCAAGGGGCTGAAATGGTGAGCCAGACTGGCCGAGGAGAAAAAGTACACATGTGGGGTCAAACTTCCCTCCGGGTGCTGCTCCTGGGTGGCCGGAGAACAGCGGGGACACGGGACGGGGTGGTGGCACGGGCAGGAGGGCGGCAGGGCATGGGGACAGCAGGGGGACGAGGCGCAGGGAGACGGCGTTGAGCGGTGCTTGGGGAGACACGCTCCTCCGGAGGGATGGCCTGTCCCCACGTGGCCTGTCCCCCGCCGTCCCAGCGCCGTGCGCGTGGCCTGGCCGCAGCTCTGGCAGCACGTCCCTGCGCCGGGGCAGACCTGGCCACGCCACCCAACCGTCCTCGCCAAACGGAGACTGCTGCGGGCGCGGGGTGTGAGCAACACGCGTGGGATAGCGTTTTCAGAAGAAGGTGCAGGATTTGGTTGGGAAGGAGCCCCCGGCTCGGGGCAGGCCCCCAGGGTCTCAGGGTAGCCTGGGAGAGCCCGCTGCTCCCAGCCAGCTCCTGGGGCTCTCGGAAGCACTGAGCAAAGCCTCCCACTGGGAATGTCGGAGCCTGGTGCTTCTTCCCAACCGTGTTGCGACATTTTGATTGCTCTTATGTTATTTTTGTCGTGCCGAACTTGCTTGTAATTTTAATTACCTTATACGGGAGAGATGGACAAAGGGCGATTCTTCTGGGTCATGTTTGGCATCATTTTGCACCGTTTTTTCTTCTCCAGTTCTATTGGCCTGATTGTAAGGGATGCATGAAGCTCATAATGAACGTCCGGAGCTGGTTGTCGGTTTCCTGAGCCCTTGCCGGGTGAGACGGACGCGTCGGGGACCCCAGCAGCAGCCCCCCGCTCTGCGCTGCTGCCCGGGTCTGGCTGCCCATCCCCAGAGCTGCCAGGGGGCTCCGCTGCTCCCCCAGCCCCGCCGGCACTGAAACCTCCCCAGTGCGCTTGGGCACAGGCAGCGGGCCAAACTCACCCCTCCCAGTGTCCTCCCTAGAAACCAGCGCACTTCAGAAAATATGTAATCAATTATGCAAATGCGCCCGTTACAGACTAGGTGAGCCTGAGCCGCTCCCATGGGCATGTGAAACCGGGCACATTTACCTAAGTACAAGGCAAGCGCGTGGATGGGTTTGGTTCTTAGCACTGGGATCGGCTGGGAATAAACCCGTTCTCACCTGGAGAGCTGTTCTAGCGATATCTCGCGTGAATGAAGGATGAATTAAAGCCAAGGGCTCTCTCCTGTCTTTGTCCTGCCTTGGTATTTTCACATAACAGTCCTGTGCGGTTCACTCTGCACTCTGTGCTAGGTAAAAAGGTAAATGGAATCATAGAATACGATGCAGTGCAGTTTTTCTGAGTCTGTATTTTGGGTTTAAGCATGGTTTGTTAATTGCATGTAGTGTCCTGGTCAGAAATGTGCCGTTTTTCAACACTGGTTAACCATGTACCCGGTTGCCTTTTCCCGAGCTGGTTCCCGGGCTGGGGGGCTGCTGTGCCTTCTGGCAGGTTTGGGGCTCCTCCCCACCCCTCGTAACTGCGACGGGNGCAAACCCAATGCTGCTGGGCCTTGGGGGGAAAGCGGGTACCCGGGCCGTTGCTCACCCCCGCTGCAGAGATGCTTTGGTGGGATGACTGTCCCGGTCGGGGCAGCGGTGATGCCACACAGGGGGTGGGACGCCAGTGTCCCCCCCTGCCCTCTGGGCAGGTCATCGGGCGGCAGAAACGCCCTGCTTCCCTGGGCAAATATTTCACCCTCGCCCCCCGCTGCCTGACGCTGCTCTCGGGGAAGGTGCGCGTTGGAGCTCAACCAGAACCCGCTGCAAATACAGCGGGAAGAAAGCGAATAGTTCCTGTCATTGCATTCTGGCAATTTTTTCCCGGATAATGCTGAAAGAGATTCTTCCCGTTTCTAAAGTAATTTCTTTTTGTGAGTCTTCCATTACCTCATGCACATCAGCTTGCTAATTGGGCTGAAATAGGAGCTGGTTGTGTAGCTAATTTTCCCTTTGATATACTGGACCCTCCAAAATGACGGCTCTGGAAAACAAATGACTGCTAAGCAGAAAGCGAGTTACAAACCTACACTAAAATACTGTTCTGCCGCATTTGCAGCCTCTAGCACCCGGAAACATTAGTTCTGGTTTTTTTGCTCTTCCTGTTCTTACACCCGGTAGCAAGTACTACCTTTCTAACGCAGCATTACATTACATAGCACAATCTGACTTCTGCGCTCCCGGGGGCTGTCGCACCATTGCCGTCGTGGATTTGGCAGCAGTTCAATGCTGAACCGCTAGTTCCAGGGCTAAGCCAGTGGACCATGGAAGTATGTTCTGTTTGGTTGGTTGACGTAAGAGTTTCTGCCTGCAAACGCACTCTGAAGAAAAATTCAGCTATTTCAGGGCAGTAGCAATTAAATAAATTTATTTGTTTTAAAGGTAATTGTGGCTTTAAAACAAATCACCACGGGTGATGGTATGAGCGTGGGTGTATGTGTTTCTGGGCCCAAGGTGCCTGTGGGTTCTCTGCCACCTTCTCCCTGAGGCGCTGCCCCCCGGCACGGGCTGGAGCAGCCGGGGGTCCAGCGGCCTCGTCCCTCGCCCAGGACCCTCCCGCTGGGCTGCACACCTCTGGGGCGAGGCTGGGAGGAGGCACAAAATGTGATATGCCGGCAAAACAGGTGATTTCTGGAGAGACATGGTATAATCTGGTTTTCGGGCAAACAAAGCTCTAAGCGCCAGCACCCAGACGCCTGTCACGGGTTTTGGTTGACTCCAGGCCTTTGAGCAAGTCACCTCACCTCTGCTTCTGACGTTACTGCAGATTTGGTATGTGCTGTGGAGTCCGGGTGACACCCCAGCCAGCCTCAGCTCTCTTCTTTCAACTTCATACTTGGAATTAAAGTTCACACAATATTTTTGTTTCTCCCCTCCCCAGAAAAAAGGAAGGGGGAAAAAAAAAATAAAAGGAAAGAAAAAGGGTGAGGAAGGAAAGGGGCAGGAGGAGAAAAGACAAACACAAAATGCAGTTCACTTAAAAATATCTCTGCTTGATGGAGGCTAAAAGGTGGCAGCTGTGCCAAAGTAGTGGACCCTAAATCGCTGAGCAAAAAAGAGCAGGGAAAGCTCTGATTGCTGCTAGTGCAGCGGTGAATGTGCGCTCTCAGCCACAAATCAAGCAAGCTTAAAAAAAAAAAAAAAGACTCAATCAAGGCAATAATGGCCTCCACTTCACAATCAGACAAGTGCTTCTACTTCAGAAATCCTACCATTTATGGCTGATTGCTAACCCTGGCCTCATTTCTAATCTAAAGGGCGAGTAATAATTTGGAAAAGGAATTATAACAACTTCCCAACCATTTGGTAAATCGTTATTATTTTAAAGGGGTGTTGGGAGGCTGTTGCTGTTTGTCAGGTATTTTTTTCCTGCTGCTGCTCTACCACTTCCACCACACTGGTTCTCACCGATGTCGTACTGGAAGGAGAGTAATGTACAGTGAAAATATATAAGAAAGAAAAGCCCGGAGCGATACTCCGATCACAGGGCTTCGGTGCGTTAAAAGTTTATACAGAGGCTCACAAAGAGGTGAAATGGCTTTTTGCCTTTGTTATGGCAGCAGTGCCCACGCCTCGCGTCGGGACTGGGGCTGCGCTGAGCAGGGACGGGGACACTGTCCGCCCCCCAGGAGCTCTCCCGGGGATCGTCTCGGGTGGGAAGCCCTCTGCCTTGGGCACTTCCCGAAGGAAGGGGCGAGGGGCAGCGCTGCTGCGGGAGCTCCCTGCGGGCTGCACGGGGGAGCGAGGGACTCCCTGCGGAGGGGGTCTCTGGGGAGAGGCTCCCCACGGAGCGGGTCTCAGCCCCCCCTGCCCTCAGGGGCTGCCCAGCCTGACGGAACCCACGCTTTGCTGTCCTAGCCCTACCTGCTGCGTCATGAGAGACAGCAGGAATCATCTCCCCCACCGGCTAGGTGCAGGTGGTGGTGGTTTAGAACCCTGATACCTTCATTGCGTTTACTGCACTTTTCCTGCTCCAAGCATGCAGAACTGCATGGCTCAGTATTTATGTAAATATTTATTCAAACACCTTCCGCAAGGCTGTTGTGATTTTCACCTACGCGTTTTGTAGGGAGAAAACACGGAACGGGAGGATTCAGACAATGTGCCTCCATCCGTGAGCGCGGGGAACGCCACAGCTGCCCTGGGCCAGAACACGGGGTTTTGTCTGATGCCTCTCTTCTAAATGACAAAGCGTTTAAAAACGGATGCAATGTGACGCAGAGCGAAAAAAGCCAAGGGGGACCCGTGTGTGGCTTCACCTGGGTTAGCTAATCCTGCTGAAATCATGGTAGTGTTTTGATAATAGCAGGCATTTGTGATCAAAATACCTCTTATTTTAGTGAATCAAGGGCAAAATGGGATGCCGTCATTTCCCTCATGAATGCGGTGTGTTTCATGAAAGGGACGATCAGTATATTTTGGAGGGTGGCAAAATTTCATTCACCGAATGGGGAGAAAATGCAGCAACAGCTTTAATGCAGTGCTATTTGCCTTCTCCCTGGTTTGTGTTGTGGAGGTGTCTGTTGCCGCAGTTACTTAAGTCCCTATTTTAAATATGATTTGAAGAGAGACTGATTCAAAAATTTTCAATGACCCGGTGAAATCTGAACTACTTATTGCAAGACAGAAAGTATAATGCTTCAATCAAAATAACAACTTGGAATGTGTTTTATTAAATGGAGTTCATTTAATATTACCCTGGAGTGCTGTGTATTTGAAAGCGCATTATTGAATTGGAACTTTCAAGTCTAGGCAATGGGAATGAGGGGAAAATGTTTGTTTGTAATATTGCACGTTTTGGGCCAAATTCTGATCCCACGTAGAACTAGCCGTGGCATTCCTGTGTATGTTTTCCAAAAGTGGCATGTCTCTGCGTGCTGTCCATCATTCCGAGGCAAAGACGGTGCAGGGAAAACACACAGAACCTGCACACAACTCCACATAAAATTCTGCTGCATTTTCCTTTCTCCTGGCTGCTGTATTTCTGCAGTATTTCTGAGGTGAGTGTATTTTCAGTGAGAGAAAACAAAACCAGGTTCAGTCTCAGTGCGATCGAAGAAAATTCTGTCTAACATATGCCACCGAGGGATGAAAAATAGTGGGGAAAAAAGTAGATTATATGCATAAACTGTGGGTGCATTTCACTTGTAGATATTCCTTAATTTTTGTCGGCAATGTTATGCAAAAATATTTAAATCAGCATGTTATAAAAGAGCAGTGCTGTCAGTTTAACATTGATACGGAATTGATCACGGAGGGGGAAAACTTCTTAGAAAGCAATGGGATCCATTTACATCTCTATTAGTGGAAAATTGGTGGTCATTCCAAGGAAAACAGGTTTTTCTAGTCCAGGTGTTTGGGGAGTTGAAATGACTCCTGCTGTCAGCGGGCAGCAGCCTGACACAAATCACCGGGACGGGTTTTTCTCCTCGCAGTCGGGGGCGGGTAACACGGGCCCCAAACCGCCGTCCGGCACCGGGCGACCCCGGGTGCGGCGGGTCTGGGTTTGGGGCGGCGACAGCCCCGATGTCCGCGCCGGGAGTCCCGCCGCCGCCCGAGGGTGTTTCTGCCCCGCACCCGCTGCGGGAGGGACGGAGCCGCTCGGCGGCCGCCGGGCTCTGCGGGAGGGACAAGGTGCCATCGCACCCTCCGGGCATCACGAGCCCAGGGAATTAGGGCGATTTCCGTGGAATACACCCGATAAAAAATGTGCCGGGTTATGTAGATGTCAGTGAGTCACAGACGCCGGGAGCCCCGGCTTAAAGTTCCGGTATCGCCCGTGAAAGCGCTTCGTGGCGGCTGGGCTCAGGCGTTTCTAGTACCAAAATGAAGAGCTCCGTGAGCGCGAGACTGCACATTTTCTGGAGGCGCCTTTTGCATTTTCCGCACCGTGGGCGGAGGCGTTATTCCTTAAAAATCGGTACTGCAACAAAACTAAAGCCCCGCACGCTGATGCCGGGGGCCGGGCTGCGGTCTCTGGCGGGCGGCCCCGGGGGAGGCACCAGGCACCGGCCGGGAACCGAGCGGAGCGCCGGGGACGGGCCGGGCGGGCCGGCGGTTGGGCCGCGGGGGCTCCGCTCCGTCGGGCGCGGG
>VWZL01002517.1:268013-281188 GCA_013396915.1 Stercorarius parasiticus
CAGGGGCCGGGTCCCGGGGCGCCCCGGGCGGCCCCCCGGCGGCACCGGCCCCCGCCGGGCTCTCGGCGGCACAACCGCCCGGGCGAGCGCCGGGACCCGCGCGGCTGCCAGCGGGGCAGCGACCGAACCGTTACACAGTCAAATTGTCGGCTTTTAGGGTCCTTCTTCAAAAAAATCTAATTGCAATAACTATAAAACTCCATTACAGTGTTATTTGAGGAAAGGAATTATGTTCTCTTTGATAAAAATTCAATTGGCTTTGAGAAAAATATTTCTCTCTTCGTGGTGTCATTCAGAATATGCAAACAAAATAAGATTTTTTTTTTTTCCCCATAGCATAAAATTGACCGAAGTATTGTATCTGCTCAGTTACCATAAATAAACTGCATCCAGAAAGCAGAATAAAAGCTTATGTGTAATTTCTATATGGAATTTGGATGTCGTTCTGTGGTTTTGAAAAAGAGCTGAAGATAATCCCATCTTGCTGTTTAGATAGTTGCAGCTCTGGTGTGACGCAGCAGACAGGTTTCATACAGTAATTCCTACAGGGTTTACTTCCTCTTGGTGTAAAGATATTAAGTGGGCAGCTAGGAAAACTTAGGCACATGATTATCTGTTTCTTTAAAGACTCAAATTTCCTTTCAAAGGTTCTTTTAAAAAACGCACAGCATGCTGCACTGGCACTATTTTCAGCTGCTGGTACATCAGAAGTTAAACATTCTCCTTAGTATCATCACATTATGTAAAATCAAATTGACAAGATATTGTGAAGTAATTGTGTGTTCTCAGTAACCAGAATTACCTTCTAAAACTCCAGGGCATAGTATATTTAATAGGACAAAGTTATTTTTAAAAAAGAAACGAGATTAAATTTTATGTATCGCATGTTGTTGTTAAGGGCATAGCAAATGGAAGGAAAGCATTAGCGGGGTGGTGGCTGAGGAGTGATGGGCCATCCTGCCCTGGGAGTTTGGGGGCTCCTGCGAAAGCACCGATTTCCACTGCAGTCTGATGCCGTTACTGTTGGGCTCTTGTAAACTGATTTACGGACTTCAGTTTCAGAGGAGGAAGCTGTTCCAAGCAAATACTTGTGCTTGCGACTTGTGATTTGCATGTAAAGAATTATCTTGGTGAACGGGTGGGGGGACTGATGCTGAAGCGCTGCTGGCCGCCGTTTTTGAGCACCGCGGGCTGATGCTTTGCCTCTAATTTGGGGGGTGACGACTTCAAGTGATTTTCTGGTATGGATGCTGAATGTTCCGGGTGAGAAAAGACCATCAGTTACTGGAGTGAATGAATACATCTGCCTCGCCGCAAACAGCTGAACGCAAAGTGAATGAAACTGTAATTTTGAATGTCCCGATATTTTAACATAGCAAAAGAAAATATGAAAATTGGGCTGAAAATACCTTTTTGTTAATTAAGTGGCTAAGCACACTTACAAATGGTAAAGATTTGCCAATTTTAGGAATCTTGTGGCTTATCAGTAATTTTTTCTGCTGCTGTGAAGCACGGAGTTACTGGGAAGCTGCTGCCTCCAGTTGTGCCTGGCCACGGGGCTGGTTCTGCCCAGGGGATGCCTGCAGTCCGCAGCGGGGTATTGCATTGAGCGCGTAACCGGATGCTATAGGAGCTGGAAATAAAACACAGCTTGACAAAATTGGGCTCAAAAGGAAGTTGTGAAGCTCGGGTGAGGCTGGGCGAAGCGTGGCCGTCCCTGCTCTGGGCAGAGGTGCCGGGGGAAGGCGGCGCCAGCACTCACAGACAGCTAAAAAACTCAGAAAAGCCTTGCGAAAACTGTTCAGTATGTTAAGCAGTGAAGTAACACGATTCCCTAATCTTTCACTGGGAATCACGCGACAGTTTATTTTTCTTGTTGTAGGGTCTTGTTTTGTTTTTTTGTGTGAGGTTCCCAACAGTCTTCAGTAATTGGAGTGAGCAGGCATAAAGTAACAGGACGGCAATAGTCTGGGTAACCTTTCTACTTTAGACTGTCAAAAAATCTCCCTGAATTTGCTGTGATTTTTAAGAGGAAGGCGGGATCATACCACACAGCAGTTTCTGACAAACTGTATTTCTAAGAATGTAAATCCTGTACATGCTGTTACACACTGTAAAGGTTTGGGCCATTATTGTAGTGCCTGCATTGAATTAAAAAAAAAAAAAAGTTAAAAGAAAAAAGAAGCTTCCCCCAAAATGAGGTAGTTGAACTGAATACTCCCAATACATGGCCCCATAGCTCTGCCCTTGCGAACATGCCGAAGTCCTGGCTTATGCACAAAGTGCGTGTCTGTGGTGGCATTCGCCCCTGCACACGGCTGGAAATTAACCTCCGAGTTCTGAAACCACCGCCTCTGTCCCAGAAATATGGACCCTTTGGGCTGGGGTGCAAGTCCAATGCGGTTTTGTTGCATCTCTGCTTTTTCGGTGCTGAATTGTATCTTCCCAGGCGCGGGGAACGCTCTGGGCGCTGTGGAGCCTGTGGCACCGGTACAGGGTCGGTGCTGGCACCTGCAGCCATCGCTGACGGGCTGGGCCAGAGCCCCCGGGGACTGTGCCAGCGTGGGAGACGGGTCACGCTGCTCCCGAAAATCTGAAACCCACCCCCCGCTGCTCCCTCCGCAAGCAGGAGCTGCCCCCCGGGCGGTGAGGGGTGAGCTGGGGTGGGACCCTGCCAGTGGGGACGGGGACAGGGACAGCCAGCCAGTGGGCTCCACAAGAAGGGAAAAATAGGAGCACGGAAGGGTGATTGTATCTCCTGCACTTGAGTAACTCTAGAGATGGTTGAAATGGTGCTTTGGAGCTTTCCTGTCGTTTGTGCTGGAGGACGGAACTGGGGCTGGGTGTTTGGGATGACTGTGCACCCGCACACCTCGGGCTGCGTGTTTAAGTTCATGGGTCTGCGTTGTATCAAAATCCCTTCTCCATCCTCGTCTTTTCCTCTCCATCAGCCCAGCAATAGGAGCTTTGGGCTTCGGTCCAGCTCGGCTCAAAGAGGGCAGTCTTGCCTCCCAGCGAGCAGCTCTTCAGCATCAGACACGATCCCTTGAGCATGAGACACGACTGCGACCTTCTCGCAAGGACGGAACTGTGTTGGCCTCTCATCTTCCCAAGCCCCAGCCAGGTGCCGGGGTCTCTCAGGCCACCAGGACCAGGATGAAGGCATCGAACTGTTCGAGCTGCTGGTGAGTAACACAAACAAGCAACACAAAAGGCTCAGGTTTATTTTTTTTGGCATGCCTGTGCCTGGAAACACAGCCCAACAGGTCTTTCTGAGGCTATTTAAAGCCCCCAATTACTTTTCCCTTTAGCTGCCACCTAGTATGTCAAACTTTTACAGTGGAATGAAAACGTCCCCAAGACCCAGGCTGACGTGGTGGAAACGACGGCGGCTCCCAGCTGATGTGAGCCAGGAGTTACGGTACCAAATAAACCAGTTCCTTCAGCTGGGGTCTTGTTCTGCAGAGTTCACCATCTCCCAGTCATGAGAGGAAGGGCTCAGCATCTACTGTTGCTAAGGTTTATAAATTCACCATTTTTTCTGAAGAATAAGAGTACAGAGTGACTTTTCCAGTGGTACAGTACAGGAATGCACAAATTATTGCACTGCTGTATATTTAACATTTATTGCAGGTCAGTGGTTCGTAGGCTGGTGGGAGCCTGTTACTGCGCACCTTGGGGGCCTTTCTGCCCAACGCTGGAACTGAACGGGGTGCTGGCCACAGAGCAATAGGTCAGCGTGCTAATGAACCCCACAGAGTCAGTGCGCTAACGAACCACCAGCACACGGTGCTGCCTAACAGATGCAAAGAACAGTAACACTTAATGGTGTCCGGTCGAGGGGAGCAGAACACACAGACACAGCGGGACTGGAGCCTGACATGGAGCGAAACGCAGCAAAACAGCAAAACCAGCATCAGCTTCGCTGCCCAGCACCACGGCCACGATGGATCCTGGATGCACCAGGCTGGAGCTGGCAGAGCAGCACGTACCTTCTGCTCCCCTGGTCTCAGCGCCGCACCTGTCTGCTTCTGGTGAAGCCAGAATACCTGGCTTCGTGCTGTTCTGAAAGGGCCATCGATATTGCGGCACAGTCTTGCAGAGGTCCTACAGGGATTAAGAACCTTCAAGGACAACAACCCAGTTTTTAGAGTTTCTCTGCTCTGCAAAAATCAGAAGGCCAACACCCAGCATTTGGAAGTGAAATGCTTCCATAGAGAACATGGCCAAAGGCAAACCAGTTATTTCTGTTATAACTGACAGAATAAAAGACTGTTAATTCAACAGTCCTGTTAAAAAAAACCCCAAAACATTGTAAGGTTTTGTTCTCTGTGCTTCTGTGGCATTAAACCTGCTCACAATTCTGTTTAATTAACTTGTTTTTCTGGTAAACGTCCATGACAGTGTTACTACTTAGAACAGAGCAGTATTTATATCTCTTACAAAGAGCATTACAATTATTATTCAGTTTGCCATTTGCTTTCAAATGCCTTGGTCTATATTGTGATTTCAGCAAAAATATCCAGATTGCTTTCTGACTCATCCTCCGGCTCCGATTCCTCATTGCGATCCTTTGGAGAGGTGTCTACGTCTCGTTCTTGAATGGTCTTCCTCTTTCTTCTGCGAGTGTACACAGAGCAACTCTTCCCTGTCTCCTCAGGGGGAGAGTGGTTTGCGCTGACGGCAGTTTTCAAAGCTGACTCCAAGCGTGTGTAGAATCTAGAAAGAAACAAGTGCGTAGTTATTATCTTTGTAGGTTTGCCCAGGATCTGCAAAACCACTCTGAGAAACTAATGGTTTTGTAATATAATCAAAATGTGCTAAGAGAAGAGAATTGTTACTAATGTTGAAATGTTCTACCAATACTGGAAGAAAAAAAGAGAGGTATCAGCACGCGTCCCAGTGCATGCCATGCCACTGCTCTTTGCAGGGCTCATATGTCAGAAATCAATTAGTGGCTGTACTTACATGCCATTAAGACCCTGTTAATCTTACAGAAACTACAAAATGGTATCAGGTTAACCGGCTGACGAATGATAGCGTTGATGATCAGATGGACTGCTACTATCAGCAATTACTGTTAACAACAACTACAGAGATTTTCGGTGGACATAAAGAACGAAGCGGTGTGAGTACGCGTAAGTTCTCTCCGGCGTCCTTTAGACCCTCATGCTCTTTGTCTCTTCTGCTTATTCCAGTCCTTGGCTGGAGACAAATGTAAAGACCCAAAGGGTCTGTAACCTTCCACCGCCTTCAGAAATCATCAGTTTTGGGAACTTTACAAAGCATTTAGTAGAGTAAAGCATGCCCTGCAATCTGCGTGCTCCTGAAACGCTTACTGTGTTAGAATAACAAATGCTGGTATCATTAGAAAAAGAAACTTAAACCCTACTCAGTAACAGTCTGCAAACTCATGTTGTCTATAGGTTTTTGCTTAAACAGTTTATAGTCTTCAGAGCTCAAAAAATTAACTGAAATTGTATTTTAGACTTCAGGGGGGTTGTCTGGTTTTGGCTGGTTTGTTTTTTTTTTTTTTTTTACATAACGTGTCTCACTTTTGGATGTAGATGTCATGAAAAGGATTGGCGCACTCTTACAAACCTGTCAATCCTCCTTATGTTTTCTTCCATTTTCTGATTAGCTACATGTATCAGAAACTCAATATATTCTTCGGAGACCATCAATTTCCCCTTGTGGCTCAACGGAACTTCTAAGCAATGAGTGCTCCGGACAGCCTAAAAACACACAGAGAAGGATTTATCTAGAATGAAGTTTTTTACTTTATGAAGGTTATTTAAATAATATGGGGTGTTCGGTACAGGAAAAGCAGCTTATCCAAACAATTGGTTAGTTTGCTGTCAACTAAGGCAGAAATAAGCTGCAGCATGCCCTGTGATAGCTGTCAATCACTTTACAATGCAGATCCTGGCTCGTAAAAAATCAAGGTTAACAGTAACGGTATGATTTTGTTACATTCCTTACGGGTAAGTAGAAAAGTCCTTACCATCATAATTTTTCCTCCTCTGCCAACTGTAATACCAGAGTTCCTGAACCCAGAGTCGATAGCCACTGAATGCTGCAAAACACATAAATGCCTTAAACAGGTCTCCTACAACACTTTCATAGACAGAAATAATGACGGATGGGTTGCAACGCAGTTTATAATCTCAGTTTTGCAAAAAAACTTGTTCAAAAACATCTCCCTAAATTAATGCAATAACAGTTACATTACAATGTTTTTAAGAGGAAACTCACATAGTATCACAAATTGTGGCTGGTTCTCAAAGAACCACAGTCAGTATCGATTGTCTCATCTTAATCCGTTCGTGCAGACAGGACATGAACGCCTCTCTGGGCATGCTACTATTGAAGAGCTGGTAACCACACAGACAGTCCTGCAACTTTATAGCTAGGAGTGCAGCAGTACTACAAAAGCAGCTCATCAGTGCTCTTCTACATTAATGAAGGAACAAACCCATTGGGCGTTACTCTCTGGAGCCACTCTGGAAAAGCAGAAGGCGAATGTACTACTCAGTTGAAACACTGGAACCAAATGACTCGGTGGCGACAAAATGACATATAAAAAAACATCGCTTTCAGGCAGCGAGAGCAACCCAGTCTCACCGGGAAAAACTTTTTACCAGGCAACCGGCTTCAGCTTGAACATGGAATTGTAGTTGGGTAATTTTGTTTTCTGAGAAGTACAGCAAAGTCTCTACTAAGTTTAAAGCTGTGTTTTCTTCATCAGCTTACTTTTACTACCCTAGTTATTAAACGTACAGCACATCTGGGACTACTCCTAAGAGCTAAAGCTTACTCAGGAGCCAACACTTGTACTTTTCCAGCAAGGAATATTGGGGGACAACAATGTAACATTGTTAGTTCATGTAATTTTACCAGAAGCTGTGCATCTTGCAGCTCTTGACATAGTACATGAAGAACAAATGGTTCAAACTTGAGCACAACGTCACCAGTGGCTTTCTCTAGTGCTGTCATCTGGAAAATACACCAAAATATTTATAGTAATACCACAAGTGCCTACTGTTACTACAAAAAAACAAAGGAAAAAAAGAAAATGATAGCTTGTGTGTGAAACAAGCATTAAAAATGCAGCAAACGAATTCCCGGTCAGGTTTGTTCAGCTGCTTTTGATTTTTCATTGCTCATAATACATAGAAATTCCATGGATTTCCATGATTCTATTTGCTAGACTGATTAGGTTTGATAGAAATTCACTGCAAGATAGACTTTAAAAACTTGAAAAAATGTGCGTCCCTGTTTATTTCTTTGTACATCCAACCGAATCGATACAGTCAGTGCAGCATGGGAGGAGGAGTGTTTCACTGTAATCGGATGAAACCTGAGCAGCTTTTCTTAGTGTTTTTTAACTGTTCTTTAAAAATCAAAGACATTTAGTTTCTGAAGTACGTTCCTCAACTTCAGAAAACTTTCTGGGGTTCAGCAGATTAAATTCATGGCCTAACATACTTGATCACATTTTAATCCTAGTTCAAATAATAATGCATAGCCTACTGTATGAGTTACAAAGATAAAAAACCACAGAGATTGAAATTAGAGGCATAAACCCACAAGACAAGAGGAAAAAAAAGAGTAATTATTAGTAAGTAATAAGTAACTGCTTATAAAAAGTAATTATAAAATTAAAGAAATCGCCTTCAGACCTCTCAGTTCTGCTGGAAGAGTTGGTAGTGGTAATTTCTCCTGGATTTGCGAGTGTGGAAAAAGGTATGTGACATTCTGAACGGCTTACTGTTATGATTTCTCTACTGTTCTGCACTCTCTTTACGCAGAGGAATCTTAAAGGCTAATATTACTTTCTTCCCTTCAGAAAGGTTGCTTTGAGGCAGTTTTATGATTTCATTGTATGATTAAATAATCATAAGCGCTATTTGCTTCCCCTTCTTGTTTGCTTTCACTTGCTTAATTCACAGCACCAAAAATTCGCTATGTTGAGAAATTTCAGCTGTTTGCCTGTACTTTTCTGTCCTGTCTAGCTCTTCTCATCTTTCCTGTAAAGTGAAAATATTCAGTAAAATCTTCAGGAAATAATCAAATTCATATGCTTTTTTTAAGACATGATGGTATAAAAGAAAACTCTCTCCTTTCTTTTCAACATCGAAAAGTATTTAAATGTATTTATGCAGCATCTCCTCCATAAATGTTCTTATTTTAGGTTGAAAGGAGGTCTTTCTGAATGGCTAAGTTTGTAATTTGTGCACCAGATTTTACAAAAACGCTCAAGTAACCAGAGCTGTGCTAAAGCTGATGAGAAACAGAAACCATCACCGTTGCACAATGCGGCGTTGTGCAGAAATACCTGAGGTAACTTATTTAGCGTTTGCCGGGGCCTAGAAGTGAGCGGTGCTGACACAGCTCACCGAGGCGAGTTCAGCTGCCCGAGAGCAGGGTCCCGCAGTCCCACACTGCTGTACCAGGGCGGGCTCTGCAGGTCGGTGTGGTGGCTGGCTGTGTGCACCCCGGAGGCCCCTGCCCTGCGCCCGTGTTCCCTTTTCCAGCATGTCTCCCTCACCCCTTTCCAGACGCTTTCCTATGCTCGAGCACCCTGTCCCAGCCCTCTGAGCAATTCCGTCTGCTGCTCCAGCAACATCATCGGCGTCTGTTGTGGGTGACAGCCGAGTTAGACAGACGTGTCTCTGAGACAAGCAGTGTAACAGAGAATGCATTATTAGCTGCCTGTGATATCGGTGAGAGTGTTTGTAAGGGTTTCTGTTTCTCTGAAAAGGCTAAGCAATTTAGCAGATTCTCCAGAGGTAGCTCTGCAGCGAGAATACAAGTAGTTAAGAAAGTCAAACTGACTGAAATCATCTGTGCACGTTAGCACTGCCCCTAAGCTCTCCTACAATACTTGGTTCCTTAAAAAGCTTATTAATGAAACAAAAGACTTCCAGTAAAGTTTTTTTTTTTATTATCTTACTGCATCTAAATCATTAATTTCCTGCAAACTCAATTTAATAGGGCAGTAGTGAAAGTAATTTTCTATGAAGTCTATGAAGTCTGAGGCCCTGATTTGCTCCCAGTGAAGCTGATGGGAAAACTCCCAATGGGAATAGGATTAGGCCCCTCATCTCCAAAGAGTGAAAGTCGTGACATGACAGAAAGTACCTGTCAGTGATGTGTAAAAAAGATCACACAAAATTCCAGTTTTACACTACTGTGTAATCATGGGATTATATTTGTGTTGTACCAATAACCTTGCAAAGAGGTACTTCGCAATACATGATGCTTTTTCTCTAAGCATTGGGGGGATAAAGGGATAAAAATACATTTCAAAAGAAATACCCCAATAGTTGAAGTTAATAAACGCAGTGCGATCAAATGATCTGACAGCCAAAAAGCACAACACACAGCATACATGATCCCGACTTCCCTTCTCATGTCCCAAATACTGCACTAGCAAAGCTTTACCATAGAGTGTAGTTTAAAAATTAATCATTTTTCTTACACTCGCAATTCACACATTTTAAAAAAATCCTGTCTTCCTGCTAAAGGGAACAGGAAAAACAACAAGCATTTACTCTCAGCAACAACCTACTGCATCCTACTCAGCCTGAAATTTGCTGGTGGAAATTTCAGCACACACTGCTCTGCTAGAACAAATGCTAACAAAGACAAATATTTTGGAGGAGATTTTTTTGTGCATGTGTGAGAACGTATGCACATGGTAAAGTGAGCTATGATTCGAGTGAGAGATTTTTGAGCTTGTAACTGCTTCTTTTTTGTGACAGACAAAGCTAAGAGATGTATGCAGAGAGCAGACTATTTTGAAAGCATGCTAAAAGAACCTTGCTATGTGTATTTATTTTTTTTTTTTTAATTTCAGAGGATTTTAAGATAGTAAAGTGCAGTGTAAGAGATTCACTGTTAAAACTAGTTTCAGGTGTCTATAAATGAAAGCTGTTAGCACAGCAGCTGGGCTCAAGGCAGTTTTAAACTCAAGACAGGTTTAACTGTCTTGAAGGGGTTATTACTTACAAAATGGACATGCCCACTGGCATGCCTACTGCAACACATCTGCTTTTAATGGAAACAAAGGAATTAATTCTGGTCACTTCTGGAATTGCTGACCAAAACAACAAAGCAAGAATGGCCACAGCTTACAGAACAGGTAATGAGGACAACACAAAGTATTTGTGAATCACAACTGACCCATTCTGAAAGAGGTGTTACAATGACTGCACTAATGTGTATGTCGGACTCCAACTGTTGGAGAACGGGATAAAGACCACATTACCCTGGACCCACGACCTGCAGGAATGCTGCTGCAGGAGCAAGCACCTCAGGTGCTGCCTGAGCCAGAATGTTTACTAGGCGTGTGCTGAGCTTCAAACGGCAATTGTACTTCGTTATTGACAAGAAATATACGGTTTTCATTTAGCATAGTCTGCTACTGACTACATCAGCACTGTCCAAAGACCAGCAAGTATTCTACAGAAATTAAGCTTATTTTACTTTTGGATAGGAAGGCTTTTAAATCAAATCTAGTCTCCAATTGATACCTTGCTGGCAATCCAACCAGAAGGGAAAACAAAGAGCAGATAAAAAGCTGCAGAAATGAAAAATACGTTGTTATACTGACAGTAATTCTTCAGGAAAAGAAGATCACTTGCTTAGGAAAGCATTATTCTTGCTTATTCTGAATAAGGATTGCAAAAATAAGAATTACTGTATATTAGATTTTCAGAAATAGTTTTTTGAAAGACAGCCTGCTGTATTGCTGTAGAAGCAATAGTAATTACTGACTTAGAATCACAGAATTGTCTAGGTTGGAAGGGACCTTTCAGATCATCGAGTCCAACCACGCCTTCTTGTCGAGCTGTTGTGAGGTGGAGGTTATGTGCCACCAGACAGCAAGAAGTTATACAAGTTTCGTATTAGCAGTGCTTACAACTATGCAGAGAATTTGGTATTAGGATTAAAAGTATTCTCTTCAAAACGGGTCTTAAAAGTTTATGAAGTAGAATACCTGAAGTTTATTTTGAAGTCGGCATCAATTCATCTAAGCAACAGCAATGAAAAGCCTAANGAGCAGGAGCTGGTGGTGCAGAACTGTGTCCGCCCGTTCAAGAGATGCACGACGCCGGCCGCCCTTTCGTCCAGGCCGCCTTTCCTACTGCCGTCCGCCCGCCCCAGCCGCTGAGCCTTGCGCTGAGNAAGCACAACACACAGCATACATGATCCCGACTTCCCTTCTCATGTCCCAAATACTGCACTAGCAAAGCTTTACCATAGAGTGTAGTTTAAAAATTAATCATTTTTCTTACACTCGCAATTCACACATTTTAAAAAAATCCTGTCTTCCTGCTAAAGGGAACAGGAAAAACAACAAGCATTTACTCTCAGCAACAACCTACTGCATCCTACTCAGCCTGAAATTTGCTGGTGGAAATTTCAGCACACACTGCTCTGCTAGAACAAATGCTAACAAAGACAAATATTTTGGAGGAGATTTTTTTGTGCATGTGTGAGAACGTATGCACATGGTAAAGTGAGCTATGATTCGAGTGAGAGATTTTTGAGCTTGTAACTGCTTCTTTTTTGTGACAGACAAAGCTAAGAGATGTATGCAGAGAGCAGACTATTTTGAAAGCATGCTAAAAGAACCTTGCTATGTGTATTTATTTTTTTTTTTTTAATTTCAGAGGATTTTAAGATAGTAAAGTGCAGTGTAAGAGATTCACTGTTAAAACTAGTTTCAGGTGTCTATAAATGAAAGCTGTTAGCACAGCAGCTGGGCTCAAGGCAGTTTTAAACTCAAGACAGGTTTAACTGTCTTGAAGGGGTTATTACTTACAAAATGGACATGCCCACTGGCATGCCTACTGCAACACATCTGCTTTTAATGGAAACAAAGGAATTAATTCTGGTCACTTCTGGAATTGCTGACCAAAACAACAAAGCAAGAATGGCCACAGCTTACAGAACAGGTAATGAGGACAACACAAAGTATTTGTGAATCACAACTGACCCATTCTGAAAGAGGTGTTACAATGACTGCACTAATGTGTATGTCGGACTCCAACTGTTGGAGAACGGGATAAAGACCACATTACCCTGGACCCACGACCTGCAGGAATGCTGCTGCAGGAGCAAGCACCTCAGGTGCTGCCTGAGCCAGAATGTTTACTAGGCGTGTGCTGAGCTTCAAACGGCAATTGTACTTCGTTATTGACAAGGAATATACGGTTTTCATTTAGCATAGTCTGCTACTGACTACATCAGCACTGTCCAAAGACCAGCAAGTATTCTACAGAAATTAAGCTTATTTTACTTTTGGATAGGAAGGCTTTTAAATCAAATCTAGTCTCCAATTGATACCTTGCTGGCAATCCAACCAGAAGGGAAAACAAAGAGCAGATAAAAAGCTGCAGAAATGAAAAATACGTTGTTATACTGACAGTAATTCTTCAGGAAAAGAAGATCACTTGCTTAGGAAAGCATTATTCTTGCTTATTCTGAATAAGGATTGCAAAAATAAGAATTACTGTATATTAGATTTTCAGAAATAGTTTTTTGAAAGACAGCCTGCTGTATTGCTGTAGAAGCAATAGTAATTACTGACTTAGAATCACAGAATTGTCTAGGTTGGAAGGGACCTTTCAGATCATCGAGTCCAACCACGCCTTCTTGTCGAGCTGTTGTGAGGTGGAGGTTATGTGCCACCAGACAGCAAGAAGTTATACAAGTTTCGTATTAGCAGTGCTTACAACTATGCAGAGAATTTGGTATTAGGATTAAAAGTATTCTCTTCAAAACGGGTCTTAAAAGTTTATGAAGTAGAATACCTGAAGTTTATTTTGAAGTCGGCATCAATTCATCTAAGCAACAGCAATGAAAAGCCTAAAAAATTTGTTTTACGTGTTTTCCATGACATTAGGCATATTAAATTAAATAAATATAAAAGTTGTATCGCATTGTCCTCTTACCACATCACCTTTGCTACACGACTCGTGCGTTACCATGAGCCACGTACAGTTTTTCTTCGGGATCCCCCCGCTGCTTATATCCTAGCAATAAAGAGACGGCATTAGACCGGTGGGTGTTGGATTTGAGTTTGTATAAAAAAAAAATAATAATAGTCCTGCCTCGGCCCGGCCCACTCCGGAGCCGGGGGCTCCCTCACCGCGGGGGGGCCC